>JAHKKF010531576.1:1879-15942 GCA_019740295.1 Labeo calbasu | reverse complement strand
AGTTCGTGCCTATACCTCCTGAGGTGTCAGCTCACGCTGCAGAACCTCCTAAGGAGGTGGCGTCCATTTATGAACTCACTGCCACGTCTGCCCAAGAATCTGCGCCCATGCCTCCAGAGGTGTCAGCATGTGCTGTAGATCCTCCCATGGGGGCGGCGTCCTTCCATAAACTCTCTACCCATCATACCACGGTCCAGGAGGCCTATCACGAACCCTCTGCCTGTCATGTCACAGTCAAGAAGGTCTATCATGAACTCTCTGCCTGTCATGCCACGGCCAAGGAAATCATCCGTGAACACACCGCTCTGCTATGGATGTCACTAGTTCCACTGTGGATATCTCTGCTCCTGTCTGCTCTGCCTGCTTTGCCTGCCCTGCAATGGCTCCCTGTTATGCCTGCTCTGCCTGCCTCGCCATGGCTTCCTGTTCTGTCTGACTACGATTTGCATAAAGCTCGCATTTGGATCTTACACGCTTCCTATGAGTCCGCATTACAGCACCCCTATATTGTAGGGGTGTATTCAGTTGTATTCAGTTCAGTGTTGTTCATCCGATCTTAAGGTTATGTTGGTGTGTGTTTCCCTGCTGGTCCTGTCTGGATTTTCCTGTTGTGGATTTTATTAAAGACTTGTTGTTATATTTTGTCTTTGTACGTCTTCTTTTACACACAATTTTGACAGAAGATCGGACCATTAAAAAATATAATGGAGGTAGCCGCTTGCTTCTCTGCCCTAGCCCGCAGAGATCTCCCATTTGTGGAGTATGCCCGGGAGTTCTGCGGGTTGGCAATGATGTCAGGGCTGGACGACGCCACCATCAACTCTCTGTTCTGGATTGGGGCCAATTACAAGCTGGGAGGGAAGGGATCCTTCGGTGTCTGGAGAGTGTCCGGCCCCAATCCAGAACCAGCCCACCACCGGCCACTCTTGACCCAGAGCCCAGCCAATCCACACCCTGACTCGCAGAGCCAGAGCCCGAGCCCACCGCGAATGGAGAGCCAGAGCCGAGAGCGACAGAGCCATCACCAATGGGAGTGACGACACGAGAGTTCGCTACGGAGCCTGAGCCTATCGACTCCGACCAGGTGCGAGAACTGGCCACAATGCACAATGTGGATGTTCCAGTGGGGCGTGACCGCACCACTGAGGGTGAGCAATGTCTGGATCTGGGACATTTATATGTGGAACAAAATTTGATTGATTTCTCTGAGAATATATATGTGGAACTTCCTGTCTGCCCTGAACAATCTGTCTGCCTTGAACTGTCTACCTGCCTGGATTTCCCACCCACCCTCTTCTATTATCTTCTCCTATTGTCCCGGTTGCCTCAGTCCCACCACCGCTGTCTCCTGTCATCTGTGCGGTGGGCTCGCCGCGGGTCTGCCAGTCTCCGTCGGCGTCATGGCTGGAGGATCCCTTGTCTCCGCTTCCAGCCTCTGAGTCCTGGACTCCGCCTCGGCCCTCCGACCCAGCGGCTCAACCCCGGCTCTCAACTCCCTCGTCTCCACCGTCGCCCGTCGGCCCACTAGCTCCACCGGGCTCCCTCGTCCCTCTGGTTCCGCCTTGGTCGGTCGTCATCCCGCCATCGCGTCAGGACTCCATTCCTCCGGCTGCGCCTCGTTGCTCCATCCCACCGGCTCTGTTGGGCTCCTCCTTCCCTCCAGCTCCGCCTCAGTCCTCTGTCACTCCGGCTCCACCTTGGCCCTCCAGATCCTCGGTGTCGCTCTGTCTCCGCCTCGGGCTCCACCTCCACCTGCTCCGCCGCCGTCGGTCGGCCCCCTAGAGTCGTCAGCCCTTCCTCCTCCATGGCTCCTCCCTCCGTCGGCTCCGCCGTGGACTACCATCATGGCTGCGGCCTGGGTCTCGCCTGGCTCCTCCTGCACCGACTCTGCCAGAGCCTTCTCCTACACTGACTCTCTGTTACCACCCCACGTCCACTCCTTTGTTTTTGTTTTTGTTTTCTTCTACGGCGCGAGGTCACGCCTTCTGGGAGGGGGGAGTAATGTCACACCCCTGTGGACTGTTTGTGTTGGTTTCTCCCTTCTGTGCCCATATATGTTTTTTCCTGTTCCTGTCCTCGTTAAGTCCTAATTAGTTAATCACCCTCACCTGTACTTGTATCCTTAGCAGCCCTATATAAGTTGTATTCAGTTCAGTGTTGTTCGTCCGATCTTAAGGTTATGTTGATGTGTGTTTCCCTGCCGTTCCTGTCTGGATTTTCCTATTGTGTATTTTATTAAAGACTTGTTGTTATATTTTGTTATTTCTTTGTACGTCTCCTCCTACACACAATCGTGACACATACACTTGATTAAATGGTGATCGTCTCTGTACAAATGTGTCAAGCTCATTAAGATATGCTTCGGTTGTTTTAAATACGGGATTGTGATTGGTCAGTGGTGTCATTCTGTGATCTTATATTGGCGTCTAATGACTCTAAAGCGGTGTTATCAACCTGTCCTGCCGTCTTCAGTTCACCTGCACGTGTTTTCCCAGTGATCAGTGAGCAGCTTGGTTAGCTGGTTCAGCTGTGTTTGATCAGTCTTGGATCTCTGATATGAATTTTATGATTGACCTGTGTCTCACTCATAGGTGGGACAATGCAGTCGGCCTCCGCTTCAGGGCAGGGTGGGTTATGTGATTATTGGCGGCCTGACTGTACTTTCTCTCAGCAGATGCTGTCCAGAGATGTGATGAAATGCAGCTTCATGTAAATTTCTGGTGAAGATGGAGGGTCAGATGACCGGTTTAGCAGAAATGTGTTCAGGTATGTATTTACATACATTCACTTCCTTTCATTAGCACGACACAAAGGACTTTCTTTGTACTGATATTATCATTTGTATATCTCTCCTTTACATAAATGTAAAATGAATGAGTCTTTGTTAACGTGAAGACAAACTCTGATGTGTGCTCTTGATAAATGTGGAGTCATGTGGAAGCCCGCTTCTCGCAAAACCAATCTCAGTTAGTTTCTTAATTTTTCCTCTATTAGAAAGTCTTAAAAACACCAAAAACCTAAAAACAATAAATTACTTTCTTTTTTCTTGTTGTTGTTGTGGTTGTTTTGCAGTTTATATTTATTATTGATTATTATATTTTGTAATATTACCTTATTGTAATTTTAAATTGTAAACTATATTTTGTTACGTTGTTAATTAGAATTAGTTTTTTTTTAATATATTTACTTATTTTAAGGTTCGGGTTTTATTTAGCCACTTTATGTTGTTGTTTTGTTATTTTATTTTATTTTGTCTCCTATTTTAGGCTGGGCACACACTAGACGATTTTCAAACCATGGGAAACCACATATGAAGGGAGACATGAAGACAGTTTCAACTAATTTTTTGCCATATAATCCTCTGAGCGCGCACACTAGACGATTCGACCAGACCGCGAGACCACACGCTTGTTGACTGTAGGAACGACCGAAGTTGCCCAGCCCTGGTGTAGAAAGTGGAGTCGTTTCTTCACGTCATATGAAGATGTTGGGTTGAATAGGTGAAAGCTTATCACCACTGGTGAACAGTGAACGTGAGAGTTCTGGAAAGTGATTTTGTGCCTCGTTGCGATAGGACGGTGAGCTCGTTCATCTCTAATGCCTCTAATTTTCTTTGCTCCAGACTAAAAGTCCACAAAGCAAGTGAAGATTCATGCAGAGCGACTGGAAGCACAGGTGGAGCTGCGTTTGAGATCTGTGGTGAAGGCGAAGATTCATGACGTACATTAATTTTGTTCTTCACAAACAATTATTGCACGGCTCCACGAGACATGGAATATAACACGCTTATGGACGTTCTGTAAACGTGCTGAAGATAGTCATTGTTCATTGTGTTTATTTTTGACATAACCACAGTTTTTTACTAGCATAATTATTTGCCATTTTGCCAGTTGCCACATTTACCTACAAACCTACAAAGAACTCACACTGATGTCAGTTCGATCTTCGTGGCCTGCGTGTGCGGTCCCGATATCTGATGGTACGTGTAGGCAGAACCTGATTTTACCAAGTACGACATGTTCCTGGATCAACATCTTTGTTGACCCTAGAACAACACTGTGATTAACCAATCAGATTTGAAAAAACAGTTTATAGTTTTTGTGAAGTGTAGGCTTACAATCAGTGATTGGTGCTTGTACATCAGTGTCATACATCTATCATTTCCTCTGATTTTAGGGATTACTCATGGGTAAGGTTAGGTTTGGGTGTAGGGATGTGGTCAAGATTACATTTTTGGATTTAAATGTTGTTCCAGGGTCAACAAAATACACTATATTGCCAAAAGTATTCGCTCACCTGCCTTGACTCGCATATGAACTTAAGTGACATCCCATTCCTAATCCACAGGGTTCAATATGACGTCGGTCCACCCTTTGCAGCTATAACAGCATCCAGTGGCGGCGTGCTTTACACCACTGCATCTGACGCTTTGCATTGCACTTGGTGATGTGTGACTTGGATGCAGCTGCTTGGCCATGGAAACCCATTCCACAAAGCTCTCTGCGCCCTGTTCTTGAGATAATCTGAAGGCCACATGAAGTTTGGAGGTCTGTAGCGATTGACTCTGCAGAAAGTGACCCCGCTCCGACAGTTTACGTGGCCTACCGCTTCGTGGCTGAGTTGCTGTCGTTCCCAAACATTTCCACGTTCTTATAGTACAGCTGACAGTTGACTGTGGAATATTTAGGAGCGAGGAAATTTCACGACTGGGCTTGTTGCACAGGTGGCATCCTATCACAGCTCCACGCTGGAATTCACTGAGCTCCTGAGAGCGACCCGTTCTTTCACAAATGTTTGTAAAAACAGTCTGCATAGGTGCTTGATTTTATACACCTGTGGCCATGGAAGCGATTGGAACACCTGATTTTGATTATTTGGATGGGTGTTCAAATACTTTTCGCAATATAGTGTATGTTGACCCGGGAACACATCTAACTCAGCAATATCAGGACGTGAGTACGTGTAGGTCATATTTACCAGTTAAACGCACATGAATACACCACCGTAATGACATCATAATTGAAAATGCGTTCAAGTCCTCCTTTTCCATTTGTTGATATGACATTGTTAGATTCCGATGGTAAATATCCTATATTATGTTGGGTGTCCATCGTAGAGATAATCACCATGTTTAGAATTAAACCTATTATTTTGTTATTTAAAAACTGTTGTTTTAATTATTATAAACAAAACTGAAAATCATTAAAAAGGTTTTTTTCTAAAGTTATGTTCAATAGTTTTAGCAATTCTCATTTGCTTCTTATATCTACAACATCTTTAAAAACATCAAACATTAGATAATGCAATCACAGAACGGACTTTGCCCGCGATCCTGTCAAGGATCAGACAATTTTGCACGTGTACGTTGACAAGCGGATGTTTTGAAAAGTGCTACGACGCGTTTTTCTGCCACCTAGTGATTTAGAGGAAAATTATATCAAAGGCGCCTTTAGCCCCGTTCTACCCTACAGTAATGGCAAACCGCGATACGATATTTAATTTCAGTTCATCATTTTAATAGAAACAGTCGAAAAGTTGAGTAACAGTTAAAAAAAAACACTCAACAATTGCAAACAGCAACAATAAAACATATCAAATGCAAACAAAAACCCAATAAACATAATAACAATACACATAATAAATAAAAACTGTACCCCGTGGACCACCTCGAACATTTCTCTAGATTTTACGATGACAAAAAGTCGCGCAATAGGCCTATGTCAGTTTTTAGAGCACAGATTAAAGTTTACGAAAATGTAAGTAAACTTTAACAGTCGTGTAAGGAGGAGAAGCTATTCAGTGTGGAATGGACATGCTGAAGTAAAAATCTTCAGAAGAAGAAAAAAAAACTGATATCCGGTAGCCGATATCTTCGGACTGGAGAAGCGTATGTACTTAAAGTTTCCCACGACCGAAGAGGGCGCTAATACGCATGTGCGAAAAAAAATTATCACGGATCAGACTTGTTGGGCACATAATTCATTTAAGGTGCTTCAAATGTACCCCTGTACCAACTGTACCCCGTCTACCCTGCTCCATACATATCTGAGTCAAAATGACCAGAATATGAAACCTGTTTTTTTTTTTTTTTTTAATAATTGTAAAATATGGAAATAATAATTAATAATATTAATAATAATAATTAATAATTACATAAATAATGTATGTTTTAAGGGTATTGAAGCATTTTCAAAGTTTTGTTCACCTACTACAAAACTATGTTTTTTTTTTTTTTTGTTTTGTTTTTTTTTTTTGTAAATAAAACGTTATGTACCTCTTCCGGGTCACAAACGGACCCGAATGCGTTATGAGGTTTAAAATTGAACTAATGTTACCGAACGTCGCCATCCGTACAGCAGTGTGACGTTACGCTGGTCTGCCAGCAGAGGGAGACACAGTAGGTGTGATCTCTCCTCACACCGCTGTCTGCCGGTGAATGCTGATGAACTGATGCCGAGAGAGAGAGAGAGAGAGAGAGAGAGAGAGAGAGAGAGAGAGAGAGCATTAGATGTGTCTGCTCTCTTACCGGCATCAGCGTTCGAGCGTGTGCGCGCGTGCGCGTGCGTGCGTGCGTGTGTGTGTTTGGCGCAGTCATACAGATGCAGCGTGTGTGTCCTGACAGCAGCATGTGAGTGAGCGAGTGTGAGTGTGTGTGTGTTGCGAGCAGGTGTTTTCGCGAGGCGTCAGAGGGAGGGACACACACACACCCTCCAAAAGAGCAGCAACACGGAGGCGGCCGGACTATTCGCCTTTTTCTTTCGTTTTTTGTTCTTCTTCTTCCTCATCGTGGTCGTGGGAGGCGCTTTCTCTTTTCATTTGCTCGCGCTGTCCGTCATCTGCCTGCTCGTCTATTTCTCCATCTATCTCATCTATAATTTCTTTGATTTGTGAGCGGCAGCCGGACTTTTTGGAGGGACTGTGTGTTCTTACCCTTTCTTCTTCTTCTTCTTCTTTTCTCCCCCTCATCCCGCGGCTGGTGTGATTGATTGTAGGTAGGTTGATTTGTGTTCACTGTATAGTGTGTGTGTGTGTGTGTGTGTGTGTGTTCTGTTTGCAAAAGCACACACATGAACACACACATGCAGTATGTGACGTAGAGAGAGAGAGACGTGTGTCTTACCTCAGTCAGCTGTGTGTGTGTGTGTGCGTGATCACAAACACACATTATAATACACTCACCTGTCTCTCTCTCTCTCTCTCTCTGCCTGTCTCTCTCTCTCTCTTCATTCTACTGGTCTCTCACCTGTGTGTGTTTGCACACATCAGTCTAACACACATACACACACACACGTCGTTCATAATCCGGCACAAACCATCATCTGTGGTCTTTCTGGTCATCTTTCCCTGTTTTTCATTCATTGATCCTGCGCTCTTTCTGATGTTATTTACGGACCAGCGCTCGTGTGGTGGTTTTATTGTGAGTGTGAGTAATTAATTCGTTCATTAATGAGAGCGTATCATCAGACCACGTAAAGTTGCATTGTTTCCGTGTGTGCCGCGCTTCATCCTCCATCATCCTCAGCCAAAGTCTCTCTCTGCGGGGTGTTGATCTGTGTCTTTGCTGAGAGGAATCGGGCTGGATGAGCCGTTTGGATGCAGCTCTTCTCTTCTGTTTCTCCTGAGGAGACTCGCTTCATTCATGAGTCTGGACTGCGACGCCTTTCCAGATGAGCAAACACACGCGCCTCTTTCTGCTCTTTTACAATTGGACTAAATGCGGAGTGGAGTCGTTTCAGCAGAGGTGAATGTGAACGGGACGCCGGAGCGGCCGGAGGACGTGTGCGCTGTTCGGTGAGTGTGTGTGTGTGTGTGTGTGTGTGTGTCGTTCTCATTGAGTGTGTGAAGGAGAGTGAGATTTATACCCCAACCACACACACACACACACATTGTTCTGTTCTAGACGCTTCTCTAAATCTACAGCTCCGTGTGTGTTTATATTGTAATTGTTCATGTTTCATTCAGTGCATACTGCAGAATTCATTCATGATGGAGCAGATGTGTGTCTGTCTGTCTGTCTCTCTTCAGGGTTTTGTACACTGTATCATTAGTAAATATCATGAAGACATGTTTTTTTTCCATTAATTTAAGTCATCAAACTAATTAATTACAAACTATATGTGATTAAACTGGATTTTTTGTTTGTTTGTTTGTTTGTTTGTTTTTAAGGCAAGACATACAGGCAGAAACGTGTTTTTGGTGCACTAGCTAATATTTCAGCCTGGAGGAAAGAAAATATCCAAAACACAAGTCTTTATTTTATTACACTTTATCCATTTAGATCTATAAATGTTTTTTTTTTTTTCTCCGCTTCAGATTTTACAGCTTTATTCCTGTCTATAGTACGAAGGCTTTTATAGAGGGGTCTGTTCATGCATCTCTGGCCTGCTTTTTTTATTGCCCTTTATATTTTCACGTCTATAGTCTCAGAGTTTAGACTTTCTTCACTTTAGAATATTTCAGTATCAGTGTTTTATTTTTCTGGAGTAATAAAAAGAGAATCCCTTTTGATAATCTTCAAAATAATATGCAAATTAGTGCATATTTAATTAGGTAAAGTCTCATATGCATACTTGAACATTTCAGAAAAGTTTTTTTTCTGGAGCATTTACAGCTGCGTTCAGGTTAATTGTGCAAAACAATGTGCATAAACCAGGACAGAAAGCAAAGATGACAAAACATACGGAGTGGCTGACAGAGATATAGAAGGGATGATGTTGAAGAATTTTTAATGCAGATTTGAAGGAAAGCAGCGATGACTAACGCTAATGCGTGTGACACGCCGCAGGAACCGCTGCGCTCGTCTCCTCCCGTTAGCGTTCACATTCACGTTACCGGAGCCGGTGTCCTGAACGACATTTTCTTTTCAGGATTCACAGATGGATAGAAAGTTCATAAGATTTACTCTCAGTTATCTATTAATATTAATTGATTTATTGAATTACTTTTACTTTGTTGAATAGTAGTGTATCAAGGTTTCCAGAAAAAAGGGAAGCAGCGAACAAAAAAATGTCTTTCAGAAGCATCTTAATATGTACAGTGTAAATATTTACAAAAGTTCTGAAAAATGAGGATATATTAAATACATAAATGGCTTGTTTCGCATTGTTTCATTTGTATGTTCTTACAGATATTTGATCAAAGATGTCAGATCTAGCAAGTAAACTAGGTTTGCAAAGCTAGCTGTGCAGTTAAAGTAATATTTAATTTCACGATATATATCTTAGTTTTAATGTACCATTATAAGTAACAAATTTAAAAGGCAGTTCTAGTCATATTGACAGATTAGACTGTGTGTGTGTGTGTGTGTGTTAGAGTTTTCAACATTGCTAATAATCAAAAAATGCCATTTGTTGAGCAGCAAATCAGCATATTAGAATGATTTCCAAAGGACACTTGTGGCTAGAAGCGAAACAGCTCCGACTGAAAGCTAACAATGAAATGAATTGTTCTACTTATTAGATTGTTTTGTTTTTTACCGTCTACACCTACCCCAACCCTAAACGTAGCCCTTACTACAAAAACGGGATTATTGTTGTACAGTCTGACAAAAATAACGATGTGCGCATGCCCAGTAGCTAAAGCTGTATCCCTTCTAGCCCTAACCGAAAGGTTTTTGCATTTTGCTGCGTTCCAAAGTTCAAGCTAGGTGAACTCTGACCTGCAAATTGGCATCACGTGACACCGTGTGACCGACAGCGGATCGTTACGTCACAGCATCACCTCGGAGCTGAATGAAAAGAACGTACATTTAAAACTGCGGCGGGGCTGCGGGAAAGTGTAGTAGATCGTCTGTTTTTACATTTTAGATGTATTATTATTTGTCATGTGTTGAATAGAACTTTTTAAAAAGACGCTGCAGAGCATGACGTCACATCACGACCGTTGCAGCATCCGAGGGAATTTCACACGCTCAAGTCTAGCGTGAGCGCGGCAGAAAACTGGAGTAACGATGCTACAAATTCAGCTCTGAGCACAGCAATCAATTGCAGTTTAACAAATATTCACATAGAACATAGAACTGTGACAAAATTTCACAATTTTTACTGTATTTTTGATCGAATAAATGCAGCCTTGATGAGACAGACATGTTCATTAGTTATTCCAAACTTTTAGCAAGTAGTGTAATTTATACTATATGTATTGATATCGTGTGTCAACATCAGTAGCTGTCACTCAGCAGTAGCAGTTGAGCTACAGACGTCTGTCGCTGGTTCACGCCGTCCATCAGCTTTAGTTCATGAACGCGTCTGTAACGTGAGCCGTCGCTCACGAGCGCTGCAGCAGCAGAGCATTTCATGCTTTTAGGATCCTCAAAAATAATCCATCACTGATAAAGCGTCCGCTGCCGTGAAATGCTTGCTCTTTGCCCGGTTTGCTCAGAGTACGGGCTTGTGTCCTGCATGTTGTTAGCATTTGGCCTCTCTCGCGCACACACACACACGCTCTCAGAGGAGAGCTCAGGTAGTGGAGCACAGTCCCACTTTAAGAAACTGGGCCGACCCAAATGGGCCGAACTCTCGCCTCTGGTCTCTGTTGTACCCCACAAACTCTGGATCCTCCAACCTACATATCACTGCCTACACACACACACACACACACGGGCGGTGAATAACCCACTTTAGCGTCTCACACGCTCGCGCTGCTCCTAATAGCTCCTCAGATGAGTGGCGCTGCTCTTAAATTGATTGAAGTAATTAGAGATTACAGCGGCTCGTCACTCATCCAGCTGTAATTGGCTCAAGCTGATTTCTGACCGCCTCCTCGTCATCCTCTCGCTCAATACTCGCTGATCCGGTGTCAGACCCGAAACGAGTTTGCTCAGATGAGACCGGCCCATCAACCCTGGCGAAAAAACCAGTATATGCTGGTTAGGTAGGTTTTGATGCCTGTTTAAGCTGGTCCTTAGCTGGTCATGTTGCTGGTCAACGACTAGGAAAACCAGCATCAAAACACACCTAACCAGCATATGCTGCGACATCAGCGGCCAAAACAGACGTTCGGTTCATGTTTTACGCCTTTATGCGCCAAGCAGATGCTTTTATCTGAAGCGAATTACAGAAGAAAAAACGAATGCAGTGAATGTTTTTCATTTTCATTTATGCAAAATAAATTGAAGATGCAGCTGCATGTCGGTCCGAATCTCCTGACAGAATCCAGGTGTAGTTTGAGTCGAGTAGAATCGCACTGCTGGAATATGAAGAGCTGCTCATGTGTTTTGATGTTAGTTGGTAACGCATGAGCTCACATATAATGAACGCATACAAACACAGGTCACTTAGGAACCACTAGTAAATTCCACAAATGATTACCATAAGCAGTAACACTTTGAATTAAACATAAAGTTATGATAAATAGAATGACTGAAATAGTTTTCTTGTCAAACCAGTAGTCATTGATTTGTTTACTGCTACAGCAGAGCTGAATTTTCTTTGCATCCTCTTGATCACCGTGAAGCTTTTCTCTAGTGTAGAATATAGCTGACTTGACTTGACAGCTTAGAAAAAGTCATCTTTACAGCGCACCTGTCCAAACAGGAACTGATCACAAACTTATATTGTTTTCGAAAGAAAGAGATAATTAATACTAACCGAAGATTTTCAGATAATTTGAATAAAAATATGTATTCCTTCCAGGACGATTGTTTACACTGATTTATCCTAAGTGTGGTACATTACATTCAAGCTCTACGTGTGTATTTCATTATTTTTAGCAGATTTGACCTGAATGTGTCCAAATGCACAGATTTTTATTTATTCCTGATTTGGTGTATGAACGTGTTTGTCCGATCAATTTAAACCCTGTAGAAAAACGTCACTCTCTCAGTCATGAAGATATGCTGAGATTAGTAAAGTAAAAATATGAATTACTGTAATAAATTTGTACTTTGAAGACACTGAAGTGCCTTACATTGCATTCTAGCGGTTTAATCTGGCTGCCGTGTGGTTCACATTTGACCTGAATTTGAGCAAACGCACAGATAGCCTGTTTAGCTTTTGCCTGATTTAAAACCTGTAGGTCTCTCCGCTCATACTCCTCCTTCACCGGTGCGCAGGGGAAGAAATGTGAGCGACCGAACGGGCAGATTTCGTCCTGCTGAACGGAGCGGTGCTGTAGCGGAGGAGACGCAGCGCTGCCCCCTACCGGCCGCACCGTCGCATTCACACCTGTTTATACCTGCCAGACGCTCCTGCCAGACGCGCGGCGAGCGACACTCCAGACACCCGAGAGACGCCAACACAAACAAACAAACAAACAAACACCTCCGTACAGCCGTCGCGTCCTCACGCCGCCTCGCCCGTTTAGCGCGGAACGAGGGCGTTCACACGAGCGCGCGCACACACACACACACACACGCCGCGCATCCGCTGAGCTCGCCTTCTTTAGCGTTCGCCGTTCTGTCCATTTCTTGTGTCATTTCAATGTTTCAAACGTTTATCGCTTCAAAAGGTTACGTTGTAAGTTACGTGTAATTATTAGTAGTTGTTATAGGAAGATTAGCCTTCTTTTAATAATTAGTGCTAATTTTTAAATATGGCGAATATAGCATACACGTTCTCTATGGAAGCTCATTTGCATATAATTAGTGTCAGATGCTGGATTCGTGTGATTTCAGGATGAAGTTTCAGCAGAAACACACACACACACACACACACCTCCGTTCAGTCCATTCTCCGTCTATATTTAGACGATCGCTGTGAAGTCTGTGTTTGATCATATTTATACATTTCCCTCTTGAAATAATCGTCTGCTGGTTTTACTGTAGGACGGATCACAGTGACGTTTATATTGGAGGTCTGTTTTTTAAATCACATAGAGCGATATATACTAAATAGCAAATCTCAACTGCTTGATTTATATCATCACTGAATGTAAGTATATTATCGTCCAGCTGTGATCTGATAAACGCCACTTGAAGGCCTGAAGTTATAAAATACATATATATATATATATATAAACATATAAACATATAATATAATGACTCTATATTGTGTGAAGCGCTGTACAAATAATTTGGACTTGAATTTGACTTCATTTAGAGATAATTAGAGAGTTGTAATTGCACTGTTCGTACTTACATATTTAATACTGTGCTTATATAGTCAGAATAGTCTTGTGCTTTCTGATCTGGACCAGATGATGTTCAGCTTTTTCTCACTTTTAAGAGCCACAAGCGCTGTTTTTTTCACACGATTCTTTCCTTGTGTGTCCTAAATGTTCAGTTGACTTTTTTTCCTGTTAAATTTTGATAAAACCCATAAACCTGCAGAAAGAGAAAATAATTGAATAGAACATTTATAAAAAATTACTTGCACTTTTGTAGTACATTTGAAAGTGTGTGTGTGTAGGAGAGAGAGATTGTTTACGTGGCCCCGGTAAACCTTACGTAATGGAGACAAAATGTCCCCAAAAAGATGGCAATATCTGAAATCCTCGTCCTTGTGGGGACATTTTTTTGGTCCCCATGAGAAAACAAGCTTATAAATCATACAGAATGAAGGGTTTTTTTTGTTGTTGAAAATCTAAAAATGCAGAAAGTTTCCTGTGAGGGGCAGGTTAGGTATAGGGTTGGTGTAGAGGGATAGAAAATATAATTTGTTCATTAGAAAAACCATTGCACCTATGGAATGAACCCTTAAAGCATGGAAACCCAACGTGTGTGTGAGTTTTGTCTGAAAATGAAGGTCTTTTCTCTCCCTGCAGACGCTCCGAAAACCAGGACGCTGAAGATCAGCAGGACACACACACACACACACACACACACAAACAGAGAGAGATACTGCAGACTGACTGCTATCAGTGTCCACAGGTAACACCCGTGCGCACACACACACACACACACACGTCTGCACAAGCCCACTGCATACACACACACACAGATGGTTTATTGATCATGAGGTGCATTAGTCAATCACTCTATTTAGAATATATAAAGAATATTTCACATACGTTGCACTAACACTGTTATGTGTGTGTGTGTGTGTGTGTGTGTGCAGTAGGGTATGAGAGCGCTACAGCATCATGTGGTTTCTGAGATGGAGGAGTGAGAGTTCGGCTGAAAACAC
>JAHKKF010531575.1:3050-41347 GCA_019740295.1 Labeo calbasu | reverse complement strand
ACTACTAAACTAGTAGCTTACTGAGACTATACTTCAAAGTGGACTAAAAATGCATAAAAAAGTATTTAATTAGTAAACTTTTAGTAGACTTGCAGTACAAACTGAAAACATAGATGTAAACTAGTTGTGTACTCAAAGTTTACTACTGTTATATTTAAAGTATACTTAAAAGTATACTTTTATATACTAGAAAGTGGGCCAATTTAGTCCCAAGGAGTATTGAAATAGTACACTTAAAAGTATACTACTAGTACACTGATATTTGTATACTTACTACATAAAGTATACTTGAAAATATACTTGAACTTTACTTACCCTGCTGAAAAAAAAAACAATAGAACCATCACAGAAAATTCTAATGGTTTCCACTACAAATACCATTACAAACAATACAAACCATCAACGTTTAACCATTAAAACCATTAAAAAATAGTTTTCTGTAGTGTGTTTTGGGACATATTCCGTTAGATTTATTGGTTTTAACAAGCCACCAATAGAAGGTCACCAATTACCAGTAGAGACCAACAGGGTCCTTTACATTTTCCATTAAAACCAATAAGGGATGTCACTAGCAAACAACCTTTTTCTGCAATTAAGCACACATTTTTGGGTTATTCCATAACATTTAGTTTTTATATGTGTACAGCTGTTCAGAACAATGTTAGTTAACCATGTGCTGATTAGCATATTTGAGCTACATTCAAAAGTATCTAAAAATGTCATACTGAAACAGTCACAACCTAAACATTTGATAAAATTTCGGTATTCAATGTTTTTTAGGCTGTTATTCCATAAAATGTTGTTTTTATGTGTATACAATTATGGTATTGACAGCTTTAGACACTTTTGGGTGACAAAAGGAACACGTAATTTCTTTATTTGAGGGAAAGGAACAAAATTTTAGTACAGTTATGCAAATCTTCAGTATTTTAATATGTTTTTGTGGTGTTTTAGTATGTGAGTTAAAATTCTGTAATGTGATGTTGTTGCTACCAAACCATTATTGTCACTACCCAAAATGTGCAGTCACAACCAAAACATGTATGTTTTTCTTTAGTTCACAGTGGCGACAATTATTGGCACCCAATTATTGCAGCGTCCTTGTCCCAAGATAACAGCTCTGATTTTTCTCCTATAATCCCTGATGATTTTGGAGAACACCTGTCAAGAGATCAGAGACCATTCCTTCATCAAGAACCTCTCCAGATCCTTCAGATTCCCAGATCCTTGTTGGTGCTTCTACTCTTCAGTTCACCCCACTCATTTTCTAAATGGTTCAGGTCAGGGAACTGGGATGGCCATGGCAGAAGCTTCATTTTGTACTCAGTGACACATTTTTGTGTTTGTTTTGGATCATTGTCCTGATGGAAAATCTAAACACGGCCCATTATACGATTTCTAACAGTGGCAATCAAGTTTAGATTTTTTTTATCTGTTAGTATTTGATAGAATGCATGATGCCATGTATCTAAACAAGATGTCAAGGATCTCTGGCAAAAAAATAGGCCCACAACATTAAAGATCCAGCAGTATATTTAACCGTGGACATGGGGTACTCTTTATCCCTGTTTTCACCAAACCCATTTTGAGTGTTTGCTTCCAAAAAGCTCTTTTTTAAGTTTCATCTGACCAAAGAAGTCAGTCTCGTTTAATATAAATATGCTGGAGTTCTAAACAACATGTGGTGATGTAGGGGCCATATTAATTTTTTTTAGGCTTTCTGGCCTGAAGACTCAACTAATCTCTGCAATTCTCCAGCTGTGATCCTTGGAGAGTCTTTGGCCACTCAAAGTCTCCTCCTCACCATCCATTATGACGATACAGACACACATCCTCTTCTAGGCAGATTTGTAGCATCTTTCGTTGATTGGAATTTCTTAATTATTGCCCTGATGATGGAAATGGGGATTTTCAATGCTTTAGCTCTTTTCTTACAGCCACTTTCAGTTTTGTGAAGCTCAGCAATCTTGTTCTGCACATCAGAACTATATTCTTTGGTTTTACTCCTTGTGATTGACATCCTTTTGGCCTTTGTGTTCCTCATATTTATAATCCTGTGCGACAGGAAGTCATGACTGGACAATTTCATGCTCCTAGTCACCCTGGTATGCTAAAATTTTTTTAAATATGAATGGAAATATACTTCAGAGATATTTTACTCATAAGAATTTCTAGGGGTGCCAATAATTGTGGCCAACCTGAACTAGAGAAAAACATTTATTTCGTAATGATTTATTTTCCCAATTTCCTTTGTTTTACTTCAATGAATGGTTAGAATTTTGTGCATTTTTTGAATGAAAGATCAAAAGGATAAACAATGCAGATTTATTTCCACAGCTGCCTTTGCTCATATTTATAAATGGTGCCAATATTTGTGGAGGGCACTATATATATTTGACAGAGAACTACAACTGACACAGAAGGATTTGTGTACTGGCAGGATTGAGAGAGAAAATTCCTCCATCGGTAATTCACATACTGTATAGTCTTGTCTCAGAGGGGCCTTTGCTTTGGGCTCACAACTGCTGAAGGAGATGAATTGTACTTTCACTGTAAAAATCATGTTAATGATTCCTGAAGTATGACATTGTCTAAGACCTGAAACACCTGAGAGGATGCTTTCCTGGAATTTTTTTCTATTTTTGTGTCTTACATGATGTGAGGAGGAGCAGCGCTTGGTTGTCATTGACTCAGACATATGTTCTGTCCCATGTTACAGACTGAGGCAGTGAAGAAAAGGAGGGAGCAACACAAGGCAGAGACATAACAAATGAGAAAGTGGAAGTGGAACAGACAGCAGAGAGGGTGTAATTTCTCCTCCAGCTCACTTCACAGTTCAGCTCTCTGCCGAACCCAGAGAGGCTTCTGCCAGGACCAGCCCCCCTTTTTGTAGCTCTGCTTGCAGACAGACCCTAGAGAGCAGGTACAGAGAGAAAGAAATGCTCTGAATTTTAGGGCATTACTGTAGTTTATATATATATACACAGACACAATAGTAAGAGTGTGTGCAAAAAAAAAAAATCTGAATCATTCATTCATGCCATAGTTTAGTCGTGCTAAGCGCTCATGCTAGAGCTCAAAACTAACTTCACTTTTATTGTAATGACTTTTAACCAGCTGGTCTCAAGGTGATTTTTTTTTTTGTTTGAATGGATGACGTCAGTTCACCTCAAGTTCACACAGGTGTCCTACCAGAGTAACAACAGGTGTAGCTCATCACATGAATTACGAACATGATCCACAGGCATTTGACAACCAGAAGGTCCTTGTGTTTCTTTCTTTCAAAAGTCACTTGGTTTGATGAGTTGTTATACAATGCAATGATGTTCAGATATTTGACAGGATTATTCATTATAGGTTCAAAACAAGTTAATCCTTACCAAAAAGTAGTATACTTCAAGTTTATTTTATTAAGTATACTTTATGTAGTAAATATACAAATATCAGTGTACTAGTAGCATACTTGAAAGTGTACCATTTCAATACTCCTTGGGACTAAATTGGCCCACTTTCTAGTATATATTAAATTATACTTTTAAGTATACTACAGTTTGCATCTATGTTTTTAGTTTGTCTTGCAACTATACTAAAAGTGAACTTCTGGGTATACTGATAGTTTACTAATTAAATACTTTTTAATACACTTGGAAGTATAGTCTTGGTAAACTACTAGTTTAGTAGTTTCATACTGCAAGTATACTTGTAAGTTTTCTTTAAGTGAACTTTACATCATACTTAAAGTATACTACAATGCCCTATTTAGGTATTAATTTGTATATATTTCGTTATATGAATATCTAAACATACAAAACATCAAGAAAGAACAGGGCATCTTTCAATTATTCTAGCTTCATGTTTTTTTTTTTTTTTTTTTTTAATAAACACTTGTGTGTAAGTTTCATAAATAATAATAAAAAAGACTGAACTGGATTCAGAATGATAATGCATAAATGGAATCGATCAACACCCCAAAGCTTGACAGTCATTATTACCTCCTCATGGGTCGACATTCCATAACATTACATAGTTTTGATGTTTTTTTATGTCTTTTATGTCTGATGATCGCTTTAGATTACACATGGAAGCATCTGTTGTTTCGGTTTCTTCTTCACTTGTGTTTTGGAAATTCTGTACAGAAGACGCATAATAGCGTCCCCTGCTGTGTAAGAATGAAAACATGGATTCTCGGAGCACAAGTATAGATTGCTTAAATATATTTTGACTTTTTCTAAGTGTAAGTATACTTAAATGTCATTTTGAGTATATCTCTGAGAAGTACATAAAGCACATTTCTGAGAAGTACTTAAAAAAGTAGACTGAAAGTATACTTTCCGATTTTAAGTTTAAAAGAAGTATACTAATAGCACACTTGAATAAACTTATTTTTTGTAAGGGAAGCTCAATTAACAGTTTGCATAGTATTGATTACCACCAAAATTAATTTCCACCTGCATATTTTAAGTCCTATTTTTCATACATGCAACATTCAATTTAAAAAGATCTGCCCACTATTTTAATCCCACAACAACAAAATAATAATAATAATAATAATAATAATAATAATAATAATTTGTGTAGTTACATAGAAATTATATGTAGATGTAGATAATGGGGTTAATTTGCAAATTGTCAAATTTCAATATTATAACAACAAGACACAAACAATATGTGTGTTGACATGATTTTAGTGTGCGTGTGTTTTGTACTTTGATGACCATAAAAACACTAAGAATGATAAAGCTCAAATAATACAGAAACATTTTAACAGAAGAATTACTGCTTTTATAAAAAGATTCTTCGGAATATCTTCTTTTGTGCTCAGCAGAAGAAAGAAACTCATACAGGTTTGCAACAACTTGAGGGTGAGTAAATGACAGAATTTTCATTTTTGAGTGTAAACAATCCTTTTAACTTGTATTGAAGCCATGAAGTGTGGCTGAAGTGTCTGAATACTTTTTGGCGGCACTGTACTTTTTCATAAAGCCTGTCAAATCCTACAAAACAACTGCATTGAAAAGCAGAAATGAGCATCAAGGCTTCCCCATCTCTTGGGCATCATTGTTATGCGCTTACAGTACAATAGCCACAACAATCAATAATCCACATGTATACACCATTATAATTGCTCCATCCCATGTTTTTTAATACTCTCCACCCATCCTCCACAAGCAGAGCACTCTACTTAGGTTTATTAGCAAGTCTTCTTGTCTTCTCTGAAGATGGATAACGTTGCTTATCATCCTTTTTGTTGGGTGTTTGTCTTGGTTACGTGCACTCCTTGGTTAGTGTGCCACTAATGACCTTGAGATGGGTCCCGCACAGCTATGCATCAGAGTAACAGAGCCTCCCTCCCGGCGGCTAGCCAGCTAATGTTGTGGGGATTTATTACACCCTACTAACGTGCACTAAGCCACACGGCAGTGATTCATTTAGCTGCCAGATTGACCTCAGGTATTCCGCCTGCCCGCCTGCCCACCTGCCACCATCTTAAAACAAACACCGACTGTTTTGCACGTGTCTTCATTCAAAACCCGATCCCCGCTATCAGGTTGCCGTTGGAGGAGCAAGCGCTCGCTTCCCGTGGATCGTGACCGCTCTTTGCAAGGTGTGAGGTAATTGAGAATATAACACTTTAAATTGGATGGTGTTGTGGCTAGCCTTTCCATCTGCAAAACAAATAATTGCAGGTCAGCTGGAGGACAGTAAGAGTCGAATGCGTAGTATACTTGTCATTAATCACACTTACCCCAGGTCCTTTACTGGCTGAGCGTTTAAATGCGAAACATGCTCAGAAATCCACTCAGGAGTACACAACGAAAAGAACAAGAATAAGATAAAATGCTAAAATAAGCGACAGAAGCAGCTGGAATTAACATTCATGCGCAGCAGGGTTGTGCTTCGGGTGACATTACAATTTGATTCCTGGCTCGCAGTCCTTTCTGATACCATTCCATCTCTTGTCCACTCTCCAGCCATCATATCTCATTTAAAGGGATAGTTCACCCAAAAATGAAATTCTGTCATTAATTATTCATCCTCATGTCAGCGTTCTGACATAGAATGTAAATCTCTCTTAGTTCACGGACTATATTTTCTGGTTCGAATAAGTAAGGCCAGGCAAAAACATTGCTGGTTAAACAAAGCGCAGTGTATCTGCGTTCTACCCCAGAATCCCGGCTCCTGCATCAGCAGCATCACACACGTGCACTGAAGACTGAAACGGAAGAGAATTGTTGAATAAATTTGTTATTTTGGTTTTCTTTGTGCATAGCTTTATAAAATTCCAGTTATAGTCACTTGGACTATTTTAACAATGTCCCTACTACCTTTCAGGGCCTTGAACGTGTCAGTTGCATTGCTGCCTGTACAGGGTCAGAAAACTTTTTGATTTCATCAAAAATATCTTAATTTGTGTTCCTAAGATGAACGAAGTCATCAAGTCATCAATGATAATATTTTCATTTTTGGGTGAACTGTCCCTTTAAATAAATAAAAAAAAAATTATATATATATGTATATATAGAGAGAGAGTCAGGAGCAGGGTCAGAAAGCTCTCAGATTTCATCAAAAATATCTTAATTTGTGTTCCTAAGATGAACAAAGGTCTTACGAGTTTGGAACGACATGAGGGTGAGTAATGACAGAATTTTCATTTCTGGGTGAACTATCCTTTAAGTACAACACTATCCTTTAAGGACATCATGTAACTCCTGCTTGTTTAGAGAATGCAGCAGACTAACACAATATGTCGTATTTTACTGGAACAGCATCACTCCACCATGGCATTCCAGAAAACTGAATTGTATCTTTAAAAAGTAACATTCTTCTCTCTTATATGGTCGTTATTTAATAAATAACTGCTGCCATAATTAATAAATAATGTACACAATAGTCATGCGCCTGTAGTTAGATATGAAGATATGAATATACTAGATATGAATATAGATGTAAATATATTATAAATGAATTCAGAAATGAACAATGACTTTAAGAAGAATAGTGGATTCTATTGAATAATAGAAAAAAATATGTTAAACCCACTGAACAAGAACAAGCATACAGCAATACTTATAATGAATATATTTAAAAATAAATGAAAAATGTATCAAACCAAACTTTGCTGCTGGCCCAAGAAAGCCTGCCTACAAGATGTACAGTAAGTAGTTTTAAATGCTTCAAGAAGTTTGGAGGTTTTTTAATTTAAATAGTTTTTAGGAGTAGTTCACCCAAAAAAGAAAAAAATTCTATCATTAGTTACTCAACCTCATGTCGTTCCAAACCCGTAAGACCTTTGTTCATCTTCAGAACACAAATTAAGTTATTTTTGATGAAGCTTTCTGACACTGCATAGACAGAAACGCAACTGACACGTTCAAGATCCAGAAAGGTACATAGTCTACGTTCAACCGTAATTTTATGAAGCTACTAGAATATTTTTTGTGCGAAAAGAAAACAAATATAACGGCACATGCGTGTGGTGCTGCTGATGCAGGAGCCGGCGTTCTGATGTAGAACATCCATTTCTCTTAGTTCATCGTTTGTATATTCTGGTTCAAATAAGTAAGACTGGGCAAAAAATTTCAAGTCATCCACTCTGTCGAAAAATCATCAAACATATTTACAAATACTGTTTTATGCACAGTGTACATTTTTTCAGCATGTAAACAGTGCGTAGGTTCTATGTCAAAACGTGTCGGGTACTCTCATGAATGAGCAGCTGAGACTGACATGGAAGAGAAGAAATTGTTGAATAAGACAAAAAAGTATTTTCACAGCATGAACTATTTTAATAATGACTTTACTTCCTTTCCGGGTCTGGCAAAGTGTCAGTTACATTGCTGTCTATGCAGGGTCAGAAAAGTCTCAGATTTGATCAAAAATATCTTAATTTGTGTTCTGAAGATGAACGAAGGTCTTACAGGTTTGGAACGACATGAGGGTGAGTAATTAAAGACATTTTTGGTAGTGAAAAAAAACCCACAGACAGTAGAAAGACAGACAGTTTACTTTTATTAGCATGTTGAATCCGCCGTCTTTGAGTGAGATCACTCTGACTGGCTGTTCGGCTTCGCACAAGAAAATAAAATGTCACTTTTGTCACCGTTAGTTCTTTGATGTCACTTTTGTGAGTCTGGCCCACTTCCTGTTCCATCTCATTTCAACAGATACAAATACATACACAGGTAATGGCTTCGCTGCACTCCCCTAATGCACAGATAGCTCATTTAAATAAAATGCAATTTATCTCCTGCTTTCTGTGGGCAGTAATAGCATGGCGTTAATTTTCGCCAGGTAAACAAAAACTGAGTTTTATAAATAAAGGTGAAATCTGTAATGAGCTTACAGAAAGGAGGTGTGTTTGCACTCAGAAGACTTCATTTACTATACTGTACAAACTGAATTGACGGTGCTTAGCAAAAAAAGACAAAGGTTGTTACCGTGAAATAGCACCTGCAAATGTGACGCAACTGTTTAGTGAATTTGCCTGTGTGTCTCGCACTTTCCATCCCCGTGGGTCTGATGTAATCAGAACCTGACGCCGGTGACTCGTGTAATACACTTGGCAGGTCTGTAACTGAGCACAGTAATGGCAGCTCTACGCCTGACAAGACAGGAAACCTATCAAGCGACTTTATTGATCACCTGTGAATGGGGCCACAGGGGAACAAGGAGAAAGGTGGAAGCGCTTGAAAGAGGACGGCATGAGATAAGAAAGATGGATAAAGACTTGACAGGAAGAAATATAGAGACGAGGCAGAGAGAGTGAAAGAGTTGCGGTGTCTTGATTAGCCACCGCAGGCTTTCTTATCTGGAATATTTTTGTGTTGTTATCTCACACAAGTAGATGCTGTACTGTAGTTCTTGTTTCAATCCAATATCTAGTAGCGCTAGACATGCATTTAAATAGCATAGGGAAAAACCCACACCTGTGTTTCATGCAAAAAAAATAAAGTCGTTTGGAGGGTATTTAGAGGTGAAACAAAATGTGTTATTGTATTTTGTTTAGAACATAAAATGTCACACTTAAAAATGTATGAATGTTAAAAATGTATGAATGTCAATGCACTGCATATCAAAATATCAAACAAACTGGCATTTCATTTTACCCGTAAATAAAAATTGTTAATTACTCACCCTCATGTTGTTCCAAACATGTGAGACCTTCGTTCATCTTCAGAATACAAATTAAGATATTTTCGATGAAATCCGAGAGCCTTGTTTACACCCTTACCAAAAAATATACTTCAAGTTTATTTTATTAAGTATACTTAAGTTAATATAATACAAAAGTATACTTTTAAGTATACTTCAAGTTTAACAGTAGTAAACTTTGAGTACACAACTAGTTTACATCTAAGTTTTTAGTTTGTACTGCAACTATGCTAAAAGTGAACTTATAGGTATACTGATAGTTTACTAAGTAAATACTTTTAGCATTTTTAGTACATTTTAGCACACAGTATAGTCTCAGTAAACTACTAGTTTAGTAGTTTCATACTGCAGGTATACTCGTAAGTTTTCTTTAAGTAAACTTTACATCGCACTTATCATACAAGTATACTACTATGTCCCTATTTAGGCATTATTTTGTATATATTTTGTTATATGAATATCTGAACTACAAAACATCATAAGAAAGAACAGGCTATCTGCTTGTAAACAAAAACATTTTATTCTAGCTACATGCATTGCTTTTTATAAACACTTGAATGTGGGTAAGTTTCGTAATAATAATAATAATAATAATAATAATAATAATAAAGAAATAATATTTTGAACAAAACGCTGAAAAAAGACTGAACTGGGTTCATAATGATAATCAAAACATAGATGAAATCAATCAACACCCCAAAGCTTTACAGTCATTATTACCTTTTCATGGGTCGACATTTTATTTATTTATTATTTATTTATTTATTTTTATTTTTTTATTATTTAATTTTTTTTTTTTTTTTTTTTTGTCTGATGATCGTGTTAGATCACATGTGGAAGCATCTGTTGTTTCATTTTTTGTTCGCTTGTGGATTCTCGGAGCTTAGTATAGCTTAAATATATTTAGACTTTTTCTAAGTATAAGACAAGTATACTTAAATGGCATTTTAAGTATATCTCTGAGAAGTACAATAAACACATTTCTGAGAAGTACTTGAAAAGTAGACTGAAAGTATACTTACCTATTTTTAGTTTAAAAAAGTATACTAATAGTACACTTGGATAAACTTCTTTTTCGTGAGGGCAAGCAGAGGAAGACGCACGCTGTACATAAAACAGATGACTTGCAATGTTAGCAGCACCAAGTCAGCAGTACCACACACATTTGTTGTGATACTCTTGTGAATGTGGAAAAGAAGAAATTGTTAAATAAAGTCATTATCTTTGTTTTCTTTGCGCACAAGAAGTATTCTTGTTGCTTCATAACATTACGGTTGAACCACTGATGTCACATGGACTGTTTTATCAATGTCCTTACTACCTTTCTGGCCCTTGAACGTGTCAGTTGCATTGCTGTCTATACAGGATCAGAAAGCTCTCAGATTTCATCAAAAATATCTTAATTTGCGTTCTGAAGATAAATGAAGGTCTTACAGGTTTGGAACGACACACAGGTTACTAATGCGTTACCCCCAACACTGGTACTAGGGTACATTTAGGGTTCCAGATCAATGGAATACTTCCATTGTAAAATCATTTTTACTGATTGGTTCAAAATTTAAATCCTAGCAGACTTGTGTAGCTCTCCAAATGGAATATTGAGTGTGAAATATCGATGAAAACATTTCAGTGAACAGAGAAGGCAAAATGAAGAGAAAACACTGAAGAGGTGGCTAAATTATCTGCAATAACAAAACATCAATGGCATTTCACCCAATTTGTGGGTGAGGTACTATATTATGAGCCTTGTCATTTTTGTAAAAAAAATAATAATAATAAAGTTCACCCAAAAATGAACATTTTCTGAAATGTACTCACCCTCAGGCCATCCAAGATGTAGAGGAGTTTGCATAAATGTTATGGATAGAAGACTTTTAGCCAGAAGCATATTAAAAATGTCTTAATGATGGACTTGTTTCTTACAAACAAACAATTTTTCACTTCACAAGACATTACTTGGTGGACTGAAGTTGTGTGGTTTAATTAAAAAAATAATAATAATAATAAAAATGAATCAAAACATTTTATTTTCCTCAAAATAAGACACCATGTAGCACCATTAGATAACACTGGTGATAACACTAGACACCGCGTAGTCCCGCTGCTTAAATGATATTAGTTAACACATTTATGTCACATCTATATTAACGCATTAATAACGCAAAAGTATGAAATGCTGAATTAGTAATAACTACTCAGCAATAAACTAAACTGAGAGGGAAAACTGACAAAATTCAAAACTATAAAAGCCCTGCTCATGGATCATAGAAGGCACAGATTTGCGGTTGCCAGAAATGATGCAATCCCTATGTTTTGCTTAAATATCCATTTCAAATGTGAAAATTTCATTATCAGAGGAGTCATGTTGAGGTACAGCCATTATAACCTAGTTTGCACAGTGTCTCTGGTGCAGTTTCAAATGATGAAAAACTGAATTTATGTTTGTGCTCTGTAGCCGCACATTCAACAGAGGAAGCGTTAATCTATAAAGCGGAGCCATCCCTGACCTAACACCCGTCTTCTTCCTGTTTCCAAACATTAGAAAATGGCTCCCCGCTCAGTCGCAGCAAGGCTTTCTTTTGGCAGAGAAGAAAAGGAAAGAGAAAATAGCTTTTTTCCGTTCCTCTCCTGTTAGCTTCTCACCAGAGAGTAGTCACTTTGTCCTCGTCTGGTGCTCGATGTGAAAATAATCCAGACACTATTGTGCTGAAACAGGCCTGGCATTTGCTAAAATGGGTCCTACTGTTTACAAATTGCAAATCGATATTAACGATTGAGCGGCGACCGCTCTCCCTCATTCGCCTGCTTTCTCTGCAGAGCAGTGAGGGGAAGTTCACATGGCCAAGGAGCTCAACATGCAGTAACACAGTGACACACAAACACACACACAGGCAGGTTCTGGTTCGGGGTATTCCTGGTTAATATAATTCCGTCCTTGAAGGAAAAAAAAACACATTCATACACTTCAAAAGCAAATAAAACATCACCTACGGCACAAAACGAATCTGCTGAACTTGGTAAAGGAATAGTTCACTGTCATTACTCACACAACCTAATGTCATTCAAAAACCTGTATGCTGTTATGCTATACCATATATATATATATATATATATATATATATATATCCCTTTATCCCTTTATAAAACCCTTTCAAGACTTTCATGTTTCACTGTAGTGTGTTATTTGATATTATATTGAATAAAGTCTATGTATTAATCATTACAAATGTGTAATTACAAATATATTGAATACATTATTAACATATTTTTCAATAGGAACATCTATTAAAATACTTGTACTAGTATACTACAATACTAGTATATTTTAACCAACCATGAGTGCTTGTCAGTACATCCGACACACTTTAACCATTTAAAAAGCCAATAAAAATATTGCTAAATAATATTGTCGTTATGTTAAATGCAGTAAATTGTTAAACATTTCTTTGTCCTACATGGACCTGTTGTTATAAAAGCTGCAGTGTTATTTGAATTTTTTTCATTTTTGAGTCAAATATCAAAATTGTCCTGTGGTGTGACTGTCTCAAGCAAGTATATTACAACTTTTATAAATTAAAAAGAAAAGCATGAAAATGTTAATAAATACCTTTGGCATAATTGTTCAAGTGTCTGTTTTAGTAAATGACAATCTTTTTTTTCATCCATATATTTCTGAAAGCCCAGGAACTTGACACATTTGTCTCTGAAAATCATGTCCTATGGTGTGACACCATATCCTGATTTAAAATCACTCAATTCCAGAGAAAAATGTAATTAGTTGATGAACCCCATTAATGATCATGTTACTGAAGCCCCCTGTCAAGCCCATGACATGTACACTTAGTCAATTTGTTTCTCAGAATTGTTCAAATATTTAACTTTTTGGAACGACTACAAAAGTGTTACGTTTTGTTGTCCTTTGGTGTGACGCTTCTAAATTATATTTTAAACTACATAATCATGAAAAAAATTATGCAGATGTGTCTTACTAACTGCTTATGACAGGTTAGCTTGGAATAGCAAGGTCATTAATTGATAGAAAAGGCTGAAACGTCCTCTGGTGTGACGTCTGTACTGTCACACCACAGGACAAAGACGTCACACCAGAGAACCAGCTAGAAAATTAATTTAACATTCTTTCTGGTTTCTGTGTAAGTACAGGTACTTCTGATTGGGCTGAGGCTGGAATTTAGCGAGTTTGAAGTAAAAGTATTTGATGGACGTATACTATGTGTCAGGAGCATTCACTCAGCATCATCTCATTTTTGACCGAGATGATTTATATATATATATTGTTTTGTTTAAAAAACAGGTTGATATTTTTTGTAAATTAAATTGTAAATTAAACTTTCGTTCTCCTTTGACATGTTCAAAATTAAATAGAAATACTTTAATAACTACTATTTTTGTCCTTTAGTGTGACGTAATGTCCAGTGGTGTGACAGACATAAAAGAACCTCAGATTTGTTTTTATCTTAAAATATATTTAAAAGACAGTTGAGTATTGCAATAAGGGAGATATAAATATCACTCATCTTAAAATTGTATAATTTTCAGCAGTTTTGAACGGATAACAGTTTGTCTTGTTGTCTAATTTTGTCTTGAAATTATCCAACAAGTCATGGGGGGAAAAAAAATGTTAATTATAATTGTATATTAAATAAATAACATTATATGAAAATAAGTGTCTATCAATGAAGATAAATCTCTCTCATGATATTTGAATATTATTAAGAGGTTTTTTTTTTCTTCTTCTTAATTTTTGCTATGTCACACTATAGGACAAATTTATGGTACAGTTCAGTAAAAATGATCAATGAAAACAAAATCAATGAAAGAATTAAATATATGCATCCATTTCTTCTTCAAAAATGGACTTTTACTGCCTATTTGTCAACTGCCCATGATGTTTAAGACTGGACAACACACACTGGACAGACTGGAACTTAAATAGACAGGCAAACGAGGAATATTAACATGACACAGGTGAACCAAATGACACAACAATCAAGGGGACACGTGGGAAAAACTCAAAGACCATGATAACTAGGAGGAACAGAACATAACTGTGACAAAGTATAGTGTTTTTTTTCTCCGCAAAAGTCATACAACCCCGTATGTATTATATTCCAATTAAAGAAGTATTGTAATACTTGAAAGTAACTTTATCGTTTACAAACAGCATGTACAGAGAGAGAGAGAGAGAGAGAGAGAGAGAGAGAGAGAGAGAGAGAGAGAGAGAGAACAGGAAATAGAATAAAGTTTTTCTGTTTTTAATAGCTCTGAGGAGTCTGTTTGTGTCACAGTGTGTGTGTGTTTGCACAAATTGATCTGTTACTTTACTCATTGTCTCTGAGCTCAGGGGACGTCCATC
The DNA here is from genome assembly GCA_019740295.1 of Labeo calbasu. NCBI lineage: Eukaryota > Metazoa > Chordata > Actinopteri > Cypriniformes > Cyprinidae > Labeo > Labeo calbasu. Next base: position 26,820 of record JAHKKF010531575.1, on the reverse strand, counting down.
CGAGTTAGCCTCCCTCTGCCACAAATCAATATATTCCCCCTAACAGAGGCACACACCCACTCACATTTACACACACATGCACACTTCCCTTTAACAACGCTGTATGGCAGACAGGCGCTTTTTCCAGGGAAAAATCCCACAAATACAGCCATGCTTAGAAACCATAAAAAAACTCAGTATTGCCAGCCTCCAACATACCCGGGAGACTGAAAGATTATGTGAACTACGAAACAATAGGCTTATGACTAATGTGGACTATCAAATATTTATATATTATAGATTTAATATAATAGATTTATACCTCCTGCCTAACCAATGCACAGGGGTAATAAAAATAGCAGCAAGGTCACCTTTTTAAAAGAAACATTGCACTATTAAAAGTGAATATAGCCAGTTGTTACCTTAAGGAGCTATTTCAACTCGATCCAAGTCTTAAACAGTAAATTCCACAAGTAGAGTACAAAATACAGCCTGAAATCTCGAGAGGACCTGAAATGAAGTCTTTTCTGTCTTTTACTACAAAAAAGGAAGCAAGTAGCCTTGAAAATTTTGATTATTCTAGAGCACCTAACCCTCACCCTACCCTAAACCTACCCACTTCTGAACAAAAAAAAGAAAACACATAACAGGCAAATAAAAGTACAGTCAGAGCTATTTTTTGCAAAAACTGACCATTAACAAGCTGTATAAAAGTATTGCAAACAAGTCTTCTAAAGGCATTCGATATCTTTATGTGGAGTAAATCATAAGATTTTAATTGCTGGAAATGATCCACCTTCCTTAAAGCGCTCACATCTCATTAAAAAAACTCCCGAACATTAGCATGCCGCAATCAGTTACGAGACAGACAAGAGCCAATGTCTTTTTTACAACCAAAGCTGACGTCTGGCAGCAGTTTTTGAATTTGTGCACAGACGGCACAGAGGATCTGGACTTTGCAGCGGATGGAGATGGTGATCACATCATTCATTTTGCCTTGGAAGACTTGGAATTTTAATGCTTGAATAAATTGTGACTGCTCTGTTGAAAAACCCAGTATATGCTGGTTATGTATGTTTTGAAGCATGGCTGCTGGTTTAAGCTGGTCCTGAGCAAGAGCTAGTTGCTTAGGACCAGCTTAGGACCAGCACATGACCAGCTATATGCTGTTTTTTTCAACAGGGTGTAGTTGTAGCTGCCTGTTACATACTGTGTTTTATATTGACAAAATCTTACCCAGCAGGCACGCAACGTCATAACATGCTGATATTTGGTTACATTTCGGTTGCAACATCGGGTGAAAATTCAATGTTAGTTCAACATCTAATGTCAGCGTTAATTTGATGTCCAATACCGACATCAACTGACGTTGATATTTTGTTGTTTTTAGGTTGTGCAACCAAAATCCAACGTTAAGTCAACATCAAACTGACGTCAAATACTGACGTCAACCCGATTTTCAATTCTTCTGTCAACCTGACTTTATATTGACATCTGGTGCATGCTGGGTAGGTTTAGGGGTAGGAATTGGGTTATGTGCTCATAAATGTGTAAATAGTGTAATATAAATAAAATTGTTATGACTGTTTGAAAAATCACACCCCAACATATATGCAATAATGGCAAAATTGTTACCCAATAAATAATTTAATCACGACAATAGAATTCCCAATGCCTTTCAGGTCTGCGTATTGACACCAAAGGTTTCTTATTTAATCAATGGAGGACCCTACATGTCAAAAAATGATGAAAAAGGGGTACTCTGTATGTCAAAAAGTGACACCAAAGGGTCCTGACCAGTTTGGGACTGAGAATGTGTTCAACGAGGGGATGTAACAGGGCTATGATGAATTGAATATAAATTCAACAGACTGCATGAAATTTATGTCATTATAGTGTGATTTTAATTGTTGGATACTGATGAGAAGATCAAAACCTTTAAGATGGGACTAACAAACATGAACTAAATCTACTTTATCAATGCTAGGTTGATTTTAAGTTATTTAATCTAATATCTACAGTATTATCTTATAGTTTACCAAAACAGGTTGCATTTTATTTTAAGGTTTGATTTAAGGTAAGCTCATTGTAAATATGCATAATTTACTGTATTACTATATATTCTTGTAAATCTCTTGTTTTATTGCTTTTTGGAACTGATTGATCATAGAACTCACTGATCATGGATTATGCACCTCAATTTTAATGATTCACAAATAATGCTTTTTGAAGTGCATAAGCTCAGATCAATGAGGCTGAATGTCTAATCAGTTCCAAAAGGAAATAAAAAGCCTGTGCTAATTGAAAGAAAACAAGTTCAAGTCCAAGTCCAACATTTGGTGATAATATAGCATAACGAGAAAGTTACAAACATTTTTAAAAAGCTGGACATTTTTGACTGGGAACCAAATTTCAGCACAGCACAAGCGTTAAAATAAAGTGTTACCAAACAAAACAAAGTGTATCGTGTTTGTGTCAGTGCCAAAACTGAATCGCATTAATAATGTTTTGACTTTGAGCAAATTTTTGAGTAAATTTACATATGAAGTACATTTTCCAAATCATTTTGACTGTGTGCCTTTGCCAGGACTGTTTTTCAGTATCACCGAACAGGCTCTTTCCAAGGTTTGTCTCAATACTGTGTTCACAAACCGTGTCGTAAGGATTACCCTGATTGTGTCTGTGGCTTTCAAAAGACCATGAAGAGAGTCAGTGGGGAATTTCGCCCTCTCTGCTGTATACTAAAATATGGAAAGTCAGGCTGGAGGAGGAGAAGGGGTCTTGAAGAGACCTTCTCTTTAAGCGCGGGTCTGCCGGGTCTCTGGCCCCAGCGGTATTCAAAGCCAGGCGCTGGAAGACAGGGTGTCTATTGAAGCCAGAATTCAGGAAGCGCATCAGGAAAGAAAATGTCACCTATGAGCAAATGTCTTAAAAGTCGGATGCAGAAAAAACAGAGAGGGAGAGTAAAAAGGGAAGGGGAAAAAATGAGTAAAAGTAGGTCTGGTTTTTTTAGTGTATACATCTCCCTAGTCTTTTCTTTTATATTTGTTTTCATTAATTCTGCTGGTCATGGTGACCAGAAGTCGAGGACTCGGAAAATCAGCCTTTCACTCTTTTTGAAATAGTTTCTCTGCAAACAGAGGCGGGGGCTGAAATAAACAAGTTTTCAAACATAAATATTTTAGCATTTAATTAGAAAGTGGTGACATACAAATAGCACCGAGAGAGCTGAGAAGGTACAAAGTCAAATGCAAATTGGTCCTCGAGGAAAAAAAAATAAACAGGGAAAGAAATTTTCATTCTCACAAAGACATCCTGAGCAAATGAATTCAGCGAACAAAAGATAAACGTTGACAAAACATGAAAATTGAAAATAAAGTTACAATGCAATCTGATCCCTGCAGTACAAACATTTGCCAGGTCTGTTCAAGGAAACTTCAGGAAGACTTGGAATGGTAACTTGTTTCAATGAAACTTTATAAATGCAAGCTATTATATTTGACAAGGCTTTGGAAAATGAATTATACAGAAAATTACATGCTGAACGACTGAAATATTCTTTAGCTAGCCAAAAGGCTTTGAGGAGCGCTTTACCTGCCAGCACAGTTTATATGTATTTTACACATGGAAAGCAGAAAAAACAAATGGAAAGCTACTGTGCAAGTGTAGTTATTGTTAACTAAAACTTAACTGACAAACTTCATTTGTAGAAACATTAATATGTATGTTTTTTTGGGGGTTTTTTTCTAGCTAGTCAGAAGACCTTGAGGTGCTTTCTGTCTGTCAATCATTTTCCATGTTTACAATGCACATATTTGAAAAGCAGGAAGCTCCTGTGTGGCAGTATAGTTAAGTAACCTTTATATTCAGTAAACTCATATTCAGTAACTAAAGTAAAATAAAATGTAAATATAGGATGAAACCTTAAATAAAAATAAATAAATAAAAACTGAAATTAAATGATTTAATTTAATTAATTAAAGCCAAATAGAAGTATTTAAAAAATAACAAAATAACAAGAAATACTAAAACTGAAAGGAAAATGAAAACAGAAAACTGGATTGTTAACTTGCTTTTTGAAAAATATTAATGGAAGCTATCATATTTGACAAGACTGCAAGCAGATGGCATTTTAAGTTAAATATTATTAAGCAGTTAAATTTTAATATATTTTTTTAAGCCAGAAGACTTTGAGGTGCTTTCTGTCTGTCAATCATTTTCCATGTTCACAATGCACATATCTGAAAAGCAGGAAGCTCCTGTGTGGGAGTATAGTTAAGTAAACGTCACATTCAGTAAACTCATATTCAGTAACTAAAATAAAATAAAATGTAAATATAGGATGAAACCTTAACATTTAGAAATGTTGCCTTGGCAATTAAAGGAAATAAATACATAATAATAATAATAATAATAATAATAATAATAATAATAATAATAATAATAATAATAATAATAAATAAATAAATAAATAAATAAATAAATAAATAAATAAAATGTAAACTGGATTGTTAACTTGCTTTTTGAAAAATATTAATGCAAGCTATCATATTTGACAAGACTGCAAGCAGATGGCATTTTAAGTGAAATATAATCAAGCAGTCAAATTTTAATAATTTTTTTAAGCCAGTCAGAAGACTTTGAGGCACTTTCTGTCTGTCATCAATCATTTTCCATGTTCACAATGCACATATTTGAAAAGCAGAAAGCTACTGTGTGGCAGTATAGCGATTGTTAAGTAAAACTTCATATTCAGTAAAAATCATATTCATTCTGAGATAAATCTAAAATAAAGTAAAATGTAAATACTGGATGAAACCTTAAAATTTGGATGTTTAATGTTGCCTTGGCAATTAATGGAAAAAATACATAATAATAATAATAATAATAATAAATTTGAAATTAAATTATTAACTTTTATTTAAATTGAAATACTAAAACTGAAAGGAAAATGAATATAGAAAACTGGAATGTTAACTTGCTAAAAACTATATAAATGCAAGCTATTATATTTGACAAGACTGCAAGCAAATGGCATTGTAAGTGAAATATTAATAAATCTGATACATTTTTATATTTTTTTAAGCCAGTCAGAGGACTTTGAGGCGCTTTCTGTCTGTCAGTCATTTTCCATGTTCACAATACAAAGCAGGACTAAAAGCACAAACTTTAAATTTTAGAAATGTATCCTTGGCAATTAATAGAAATGAATGAATGAATGAATGAATGAATGAATGAATGATTTTTATTTTTTTTTAATGACAAGCATATAACAACATTGCCAAAAGGAAAATTAAAACAGAAAACTTACAATGTTAATTTGCTTTTTGAAAACTTTATAAACACAAGCTATCATATTTAACATTAGACTTTGGAGAATGAATTACATAGAAAGTTGCATGCTGTAAGTGAACTCAGCAGATTTTCATAATTCAAATTCATTCTTAGCCAGTCAGAAGACTTTGAGGTGCTTTTTCTTTAAATAATACTAAATTAACACTGCTGTTTGAAAGTTGAAGCACTGAAGCATTCAAATTAAAACATCAATTTCATTAGCAGTAGTCAAATGTTAGCTTGTTAGCTTATTGACATCAAGGGGAGTGTTAAGCAGTAGCTAAATCTGGTGGAGGTAAGGCTAACATCACTGTGACCTGTGAACTAAAAAAAACCTTAGCAGACAAAGAATATGAAAACATGTTCAAACTGTTAAAAACAAATTACAGTCAAGAATGAAAGACCTAGTTTTATCATCTTCTTTCAAGGCCTCTGTTGCATCAGCTTTGACTATAACCTTGAATACATACCGGCCTGAATTTCAATGAGCGAGAGTTGTGTTATGTCGAGAATGTGGAGTCCTTTCAAAATCAAAGTTATTTCGATATTCTACCCGTATTCCCTCATGAGAGGGTCATGTGAGAATACTGACATACCTTCTGCATGTGTTGCGCTGCAGTGCTAACTAATATATTGTCCTTTCTGTCACACGCCCGCCGCTCTTCGTCAGGAAGAGCACTCGGACGCTCCGGTAGCCCATTTTTCCCCGCGAGCGCAGACAGCGTGAGGCAGTTTGTCCTCAACGGCAACCTGGAAAGACTCTCTGTGGGAGAGAAAAGAAAGTGCACATTTTAGGTAATGGCTGTGAGCAGAGAGAAAACAGAAACAGAAATGAGGAGGGGGAAATGGGGGAAAGGAAGTGAGAGAGAGGAGTGCTAATCTAGGCAGAGGGAAAGCAATTTCATACGCAGAGTGTTTGGAACGATGTTTTTCACAGTGCTGAATCCATTTTAGAAACATCTGCAACATGAGAGTTGACATTTCTGCTGATTGGCATTTAACAAGTGCTTAAAGCGCTCTTGGTTCTCTTTTCACTCGTTCCATTTCCTGCTGCACAGGCTAGTTAGTTCAATCCATTTCTTTTCTCTGTTAGACACAAAATAAGAAATTCGGAAGAATGTCCTAGTTGTTTTTTCCATTAAATTACAATGAAAGATACTGGAGCGTTCAGCATCAAAAGGGACACAAAAGCGTCAAGTGATACTTGTTGTGTCCATGTATTTATGTGAGAAACTATTCACTATTCGCTAAAAAATAAATAAATAAGAAAACATGAGAAAAACAATGTCCAATCTGTGCACTAACACCAGATCTACTGATTCACTGAAGATCTGACTCAAAAGAACAATTCGTGCATGAATCATACACAGCATTCTCTCTCATGAATTCTCATAATCCTTTGATGCATGTGAAGAATTTTCATATTTTCAGTGACTGTTCTTTTGAGACACTTTAATTTTTCTGTTTTATGAAGATGGTGAATCATTAATGTTGCAAAAAGAACACTTTTACAAAAAATGTAGGGTAGAGAGGGGCTAAAGGCGCCCTGGGGTAAAAGGTGCCTTTGATATTGTTTTTCTCGAAACCACTACTAGATGGCAGCACTTTCCAAAACATCCGCTTTTCAACATACACATGCAAAATTGTCTGATCCTTGATGCGGGGCAACAGCACAAAGTCGATTCTGTGCTTACTTGATGTAATATTTGATGTTTTTAAAAATGTTTAAATGAGAATCGCTAAAATGTATTTAATATATCTTAAGACAAAGGTCTTCTTAATGATTTTCAGATTTGTTTAAGATAATTAAAACAGCAGTTTTTAAATAACAAAATTATATGTAAAAGTACGGTATTTGGTGTAAAAAAAGCACCCCTGCTGTTGGGGCTAAAAGGCACATGATAATTAACATGATAATTAATAGATGGCTTTTCCATTTGAGTTTTCCATTTGTTGACATGACATGGTTAGATTCAGATAGTAAATATCATATAGTATGTTGGGTGTCCATCTTAGAGATAATCACCATGTTTAGAATGAAACCATCATATTTAAAAACATGATATTAATCATATCATATAAAAAAAATATTTGTTGTTACTGTAAATCTATATTAAATTATTATGGGATCTCCTTCAATGCTTTCAGAATCTTTACATTTTAAAATGATTTTGTTTCTGTATTTTAAAATATATATTTTATATTAACTTAGTTTAATGACAGTATATTTATTGAACAAAAAATACAAAAACCGAAAATAGTACAAACTTTGCTAAAGTGATTGATGAGTATTTAAAAAAAAAAAAAAATTTAGCTAAGTATTTGTATCAATACCGTGTGACTTTTAGCCTGTGTGTGAGGTAAAAAGTTCACCTTGCCACCTCATACATTTATTATTTTTAAATAAAATTTATTTAATTTATTTTCACAAAAAAAAATGTTCAATACAAACGTATGCATTTTTTTGCAATCATACACTTTGGGCACAGTGAAAAGCATATTTTTTTTTCTTAGGCGGTGCCTTTAGCCATATTAAGAACGTAAAAAAGAATTTCTTAATCTTCTATTCATAAAGACACAGTATGTAATTTTCGCCACTAGAGGGTGCATATTAAAAACAAACAAAGAAACATCACCACAGCCGATTCAATCCGACAGGACTCTGACAAAAATCATGTTCACGGATGAGCTAATGTATTAAAGATTTATTAAAGTCACTGTAGTATGAAGCAAAGTTGTGGAAGCAAAATGAGGCCGCTGGAGCGATTGCTAATGAAAGATGAGTGCAACACACGGCTCGAAAACAGCAAAGCTTTTATTATGCCACAATCAATGTTCTGCTCCGCTCCTTCCGGTCATCAAACTAGATACGTTTGAGCGTGTTGAATGTCCTGTTATAATGCTACTCTGTACATTTGTCACCCGTCTAATAAAATGCATAATATATTAAAGCGTCTTTGGTGTTTGTACATTTTCTACAAAATAAAACAGAAATAAAACAAGGGTGTATGACATCATTGGCAGGTGACACAATGACACTGTCCTTTACAGCAGTTTAAATAGGTTATTTATCTGGATTTAAACATTCTTGGAAACAGTCAGCAAAAGTCAGCAAAATATATAACGATGTTCTAGTGTTTTTTGGATATTGTAATCAAAACATCTTACACATTGTGCCTTTAAGATCATTTTCAATGCATCATTTAGCTCATATTGTAACCATATTTGCATGGCCGCACCCTTTTTGGCAAACCCCTCCCACAGAAATGACATCAGTAATTCTTTAATCCAAGTGCCTTCTATTGCTATCTTGAATAAAAACAAGTGGTCTCGTCTGATTCCAAAGAAAAATATTCACAAATAAAGCACCAGCTACCAGTGACAATAGTGCAAAACAGTACTAAACAAATATGCTGGTGGATTTTGATGTGAGAGGACAACAGGAGATGGGCTTTTTCACTGAAGGAAGTATTATTATGAGTTTTGGCCAGATGGTTTAAAGTTAAAACGTCTTAATTATGGATTTGTTTCTTACAAACATGCAGATTTTCACTTTACAAAATGTTAATTGATGGACTGGAGTTGTGTTAATTGCTTTTGCAGTATTGTGATGTTTTAATCAGTTGTTTGGACTCTCATTCTGACACCGCCCATTCACTGCAGAAGATCCATTGGTGAGCAAGTGATGTAATGCTAAGTTTCTCCAAATCTGTTCAGATGAAGAAACAAAGGGTGGGTAAATTGTAAGCTCATTTTCATTTCTGGGTGAACTATTGTTCATTTCTTTCTTTCTTCAGTCGTAAAGAAATGATGTTTTTTGAGGAAAACATTTCAGAATTTTTCGGACTGCTGTGGTGCCCCGATTTTGAACTTCCAAAATACAGTTTAAATGAGGCTTCAAACGATCCCAAATGTGGTTGTAAACGATCCCAGCCAATAAAGAAGGGTCTTATCTAGCATAACGATCAGTTATTTCAATAAAAAAGAATACAATTTATATACTTTTTAATGCCAAACACTTGTTTTGTCTTACTCTGCTTGGACTGTTATTGTTCCGGTTCATGACAGTTAGAGTATGTCGAAAAACTCCCATCTCATGTTCTCCCTCAACTTCAAAATCGTCCTATATCACTGTTTTACCTTTTTTGTTAAGGGTGTTTGATTTTCTTTGCATGTTCACTTTGCAAAGACTGGGTCAGTACTTCTGCAGCAATGTAGGATGATTTTGAAATGATTTTTGAAGTTGAGGGAGAAAACACGATTGGAGTTTTTCAACATACCCTAACTGTCTTGAGAGTTCATGGAGAGAAAGGCAAGATGAGCATTTGAGACTAAAAAGTATTTTTAATGAAAATAACCGATCGTTTCGCTAGATTACGTTTGATCGTTTCTACCTTATATGTGAATCTTTGTTTTGGAAGTGGACTTCTCCTTTAAGCTGAAAATAAATTCCTTTCAATTTCCCAATCTCCTATTTCATGGAGTATATAAATGCATTTTAGTCATTGTTTGTTATCAACTAAATCCTTCTGTTCCATCTAACAATTACTCTCTTTTTTCCAGTTCGAAAGTCTGTCTGAGGCTTTCAGAGAGTGACTGACATTCCCACTTTTTCACATTAGTTCCTGTTGAGTCCATGTGTGTGTCAGTGTCAGTTAAGTCGGACATGTTCCACCCTGTGATGGCTGATAGTGTTTGACAGACATAGAGGGTCAAACCAAGGGCAAAATCAATAACACAACTTTTCAATTCCTCCCAGACAAAGTCTTAATATAACATCAGAGCTTCTGAGGAAAAGATGATAGCCACTGGTGCAATCCACTCAATGCTATTCAATTTAAAATAAATACAACAGAAAAAAGATCAGTAATTACATCTAACAGACTTTCTGATTACATTTAATTAACCAGTACATGGACTGAGATATTTTCAGAACAATAGCTTGAAGTTTTTAGATATGAAACATTTCTTTGAAATCTCATGAAACCTGCTAATTTAAGAGGAGGCAAGATGATTATTTTAATTATTTCAATTCAGGAGCCCCAGCGGATATCATCAAATTCCTTGATCCAAATCTCAGAAATACCAAACTGAGTATGTGTTTCAAAAAGCAGATGGTGATGCAGATTGAGTGAGTCAATGGATAACCTCTCCATCCCTCCTTCAGTTCCCATGGCAATAGGATGCCTGTGGGTTGCAGGTTAATCTAGACAGAAAAAAATATAAATAAATAAAATGAAAAAGAGCTCTAAGCACACTTTATTGCCTTAATTCTCATAATCAATAAGTGATTACTTCATATGCTTAGCCAGAGGCTACTTCCTGTGCTGAATACAGCCAGTTTACCTAGTATATGAGAATTTGGCACATAGGCCATGGAGCTTCAGCCTTTTTTTTTTGCACTGCTGATCCTTTCTTGGTGCCTGATTTTACCCAGTACAGTACAATAACCTATTGTGAAGAACTACCACCTGCTTTCTATTGATTGATTGGTTAGGTCATCTTGCAAATATGGATGCATTTGGCAAAGAAGATGGATACATTTACTTTTAATTTAATTACAAGTGAAATAAAAAGTATGCTAATTTATTCTCATAGGATTGTCTTCCCACGCAATGTGGTGCCGACTACTGTATCTACCCGACAGAGGTGAAGGTAATGTATTATAAAAGAGTCAATATATCATTTACCAAATGTTCCACAGCTAAAATATGAGTCATGTTGATAACATACTCGACAAGTAAGTGAAATTGTTGGAGTGTAACCAACTATTAACTGCTGTTTTATTATGGTGCTACAAATTTAGGTGTATGTAGGCACTTTCTGTGGTCGTTGATTTTGCAGTTGGGTTAAAATGATAAAATGTCCTATGCAAAATCTGAATGTAGTCTAATAATCTAATGTAATGCCTATAAATGAACTTACCCTGCAGATTTGTGTCGAAGTTTTCAACATCTTGCAGACGAAAACTTGACAGAGTGTGTATAAGCTTAAGTAAAACCATGTTATATGAATTAGTAGATGACTTTTAAGGAAAGTCTTTTGGGGGAGACGCATCATAGACTTTAAGAGATAGTTCAGCTCGTTATCTGAACTTTCCGTTTGCAGTGACATTTACTGAAATGTCTGAAACGCATTTAAAATAGTCTCCATTTCAGTCCCAGTAAGAACAGATAAGAGAAAGACAGCAAGGTGACTTTCAGCTTTAGGAGTGACAGATAACCCATTAAAACCTGGTGAAAGAGAGAGATAGAGGAAGTGAGGGAAGCATGGAGATGAGATAATGCTAATAGGTTAGTGTCATGCAAAAAAAAATCTGGCTTCAGATCACGTGGACTTAAAGCTTGTGAATGGTAAAATGTCTTCGGTACACTGCTGCCTATGGTCTCGCCCATCAGACGGATGTCAGGAATGGTTTTGGAGCACTGTAGTATTTTTCTTCTGTTGGCTTTCATCATTGTCAGTTTGGCTGTATTGAGTTAATCAGACAGACAGGCTTCCCCCCTCTGGTGCCAGACGAGGTCAGGACAAAATCTGCAGTTCACTGCTGTGAATCAACTCATTACACTGGAGAGAGAATTGAGGGAAAAATAACTATTCGCACTTAACAGTGTCAAATGGCAGTAGAAATACTCCACAAAAAGTCAATCCGCTATGTCGCTGAAAAGACCAGCTAAATACTGTTAATGGCGTTTAGCAGACTGGTTAATGCCATTTAACAATCATATATTTTCTTTGATCATGATACAGTTATAGTTCACCCAAATATGAACATTTTCTGAAAATGTACTCACCCTCAGACAATCCAAGATGTAGATGCATTTGTGGTAACACTTTAGTATAGGGACCAATTCCCACTATTAACTAGTTGCTTATTAGCATGCTTATTTGGCTGTTCATTGGTATTTATCAAGCACATATTCTGCATGACCATTGTCACGATATTGCAGGGATGAGACCAGAGATATAGATTAGGTGCAACCAACTGGGAGTTTTATTGACAAAGATGATAATATGGAGTGCGAGTAAGGGTTGAGCAATTAGAATGCTTATCTGAAAGTCCTTGAACAAGTTGAGTTGAAGTAATGAGTCCATTGGGGAATTAAATAAGGAATCCTGGTAGATTGCGGGAGAGTCGGTTGAAAGAACGAGGAGAGGTCTGGAGCTAACATCAGGGTGTGAATGGTAGACCAGACGATGAGATACTGAAAGCTTGAGGCTTAAATAGGGAGGGGCAAAGTGGAATCAGGTGTGGCAAATCAGTACTCCGGTGATTGGGATGTGCCGTGACGTAGATGGTGGGGGTGGCTGCGGTGAATGTCTGACAACCAAATTCTACATTGCTAATTTTACCCAATACCTAAACTTAACAACTACCTTACTAACTATTAATAAGCAGCAAATTAGTAGTTTATTAAGGCAACAGTCGTAGTTAATGGTTTGTTAATAGCAAGAACTGGACCTTAAAATTAAGAGTGACCAAACTGGTTTCTTCATCAGAATAGATTTGGAGAATTTCAGCATTACATCACTTGCTCAAGTGGATCCTCTGCAGTGAATGGGTGCCATCAGAATGAGAGTCCAAACAGCTGATTAAAAACTTCACAAGTAATCCATACGATTTGTTAACGTATTGTAAAGCAAAAAGTTATGTTTTTGTAATAAACAAATACAAGTTGTGTGTTTGAATAAAACTAAAAAATATTTTTGAACTTCCTCTATCCATAATATTGCTTTCTCCAGTGAAAACACTGTCTCATCTGAATCAGGAGCAAAATATGCACAGATCAGATTAAGCACCGTTTACAAGTAAAAACAGTCAGAACAGTTCAAAACAAATATGTTGGTGGACTTTGATGTGAGAGTACAACAGGGGATGGACTTTTTCACTGGAGTAAGCATTATTATGGAATATGAACCCATATTTTAGCCAGAATCAATGATTTAAAATTAAGTGTAAAAATGCCTTAATGATGGATTTGTGTTTTACAAACACACAGCATTTCACTTCACAAGATGTTAACTGATGTTGTATGGATAACTTGTGGATTATTGTGTTGTTTTTATTAGCTGTTTGGACTGTCATTCTGATGGCACCCATTCACTGCAGGATCCATTGCTGAGCAACTGATGTAATGGTAAATTTCTCCAAATCTGTTCCGATGAAGAAACAAACTGGCCTGAGGGTGAGTACATTTAAACTATTCCTTTAAACTGAGAGAGATTTGTGTGACACTAAACTGCACTGAGAAATTATATCACTTAAAATAAGTACTGCAGCAGAGGTCCGAAAACACTGTAGCTAATACCCAGGGAGAAGATCATTCAATCTAGTACACACACATAATAGAAGAGCCACAGGTAAGTGCATAAAGACTCGTCTTCAGAGGCAGAAGATCATTTAAACGGAACCAGCAAAACCTCAAGGCACTGCTGGTGCAATTAGAAGAGGGTATACCAGAGGTATTTTCTTAGACAAGCTTTGGAAAAGTAATAATAACAGACCGTCCAAATGTAAAATACAATAATTACCATGTCTTTCATTTATCAGACAAACAGACAGTCCTGCCCCAATCTCATGCCATTGATTTAGACTATTTTTAACCAGATAGGATCGTTTATTTTAAACAGACCCGGACCCCAATGACTGTTTTGCACTCTTTATGTGCCCTAAATGCACCCATTTGTCATGACCACACTGCTGAGGACTGTCACACAATAGCCCATGAGGTAAAGTGTAAACCCGGAGGAAGGCTGAGCGAGTCAACCGTCATTTGGGGCAGCGCAATGATATTCATACAGTTCCAAATGTGTTAAAAAAACAAATAAATCAACATGGAGTGTAAATGGCTTACTTATTGTTGTCTGTATATTGAGAAAGTTTGTAAGAGAGTGTCTGAGCCATTAATTGGCAGAGATAAGCGCATGGATGTCATAAAAGGTGTCATTCTGTAACTGTCATTTTGAAGGCACTGAATCAGGAAACATGACACTTCAGTAAAAGCTTTAGACAGAGGCGCCAGACCTCCAAACTCAGGCTGTAAAGAAGAAAAAGTGGGCTTACCAAATGATTCTTTCATTTCGATCTCTCCCTCTTGCTTCTAGTAAATTGCCTTCTGTGTTTCGTCCCCGCTTCTTTCATTGTGTGACTTCTACAAGAAACCTGAAGCTAGTTTCACAAAACATTTCTTCTCAGAATGTTTTGTATTCCCAAAAACACTTCCAAACTTTTTTTTTTTAGAACAATCTTAAGAATTCAATTTTTTTAACAAACAATTAAAATGTATCAACTCTTATAGTTAGGATATAAATTGTGAGTTTCCTGGTTTTTTTATATAAATAATTGTCTAGTATTTATATGATATAATAATGCTGGCCACATTCAAGAACTGATACTACATTTTTTAATCTATCAAAATTCTTCTATAACAGTTCACGTTGTTAAACTCATCTCACATATTTTTCTAAAGAGAATACAATCTGTGGTTGCTCTGTTAAAAGGTTTATACTGCAGATGGAAAGATGGGAGCTTTTGCAGTGCTAAAATATTTATTTATTTATTTGCAGACTCCAGGTCTGTCATTTAATTTTTAAGAAAAAAAAAACAAGTTCTTAAGAAAATCTTGGAGAATTTACTAATTTTCAAGAATTGTACATATAGAATAAATTTGTAAGAGCTGAGCTCATGCGGTGCATCTGAAATCACATATGGTAATTTCTTAGCATGAATTTGAATTATTTAAATTTGAAATTCATACATACATCTAACATGTTAATATGGTCATCCTTGCATCACTGCCACCTGTGACCTCTTGATAAAGTATCCACTGAATGTTCATGAGAATCTCGGCAGAAAGTAGTAGGTCATCCAGGTACTTTTGGCCTACTGTTTTTCAAATAGTGCTCTTTTTGAATACTGTTTTCCACATATAGGGAAGTTCAATTTCATACGGAGTGATGGAGTCTGATAGGAAAGTCTGGTGAGCCTCCATCCAGATGAGGCAGAATGCCATGGAGTCTGTGCGCTGCTCCAGCTGGCTGGATTGGACATCCCATGAGCCTTTGGGCAGGGACAATGGGGCAGTAGACCTGCTAATACCAGATAAGCCCTTCCAAGGGCAGGTCCACTAAACTCTCTTACTGCTGACAAACACAGACGTGAAACTCATCAACAATGCTCCTTCATCACTTTTATCTGTTGCTTCCCTCCCTCACTCTGCCTTCTTATTTCATTCAACGCTCTCTTTCCCCTCTATCTTTCAATTGGTCCTTTAGAAGTAATCCCAAAGGCTGTCAAGCCTTTCTTCACTCCTGAACCTCAAGTCTGGCTCTTGACTCGTCAATGAAAAGATGTTTGTGTCTGACTGATTTTGGCATGAGCTAACTTGTGTGACACAGGGCATGACCTTTGACCCTAAATTTATGGATGGGTAATGGAGCAGAGAGAAGATGCCAGATCCAAATTCCTTTTATCCATCCTCCTGAGCAGAACAGCCCAATCCATCTGTAAGGATTACATAGAGATTTATGAACACACAGCGGGCCTGTTCTCTACTTTTTCTCTGTCTCACTCTGCCTCTCATCATTCAAGTGCTCATTCCCATTTTATCTAATCCACTCACACAGACTCTTTTGCTGGGATTTGCTTCCCAAGCAACATGAATGACACATATCTGAGCTTTACCAGATACTTCACTACTAAATACCAACTATGTCCTGAAAGCTGTATTCCTTTTTGTTGTGTTCCTCATATGCAAGTTTAAGTGTCCATCCAAATCACCCAAATCCTAGTCTATAAGGTATAATCCTGCAAACAACATTGACTGTGTTTACATACACAACCAAACACTGATAACTTTCCAATTTTATCCATTTAAAAAAGGGAAAATTCAAGAAAAACTTGGGTTTTAGGGTTTTTCTTTGGTTTTGACATCAAATATAAGAAGATATAGATACAAAAAAAAAAAAACAATGGTACATGTGCTTACCTGAACAGCATGAACTGTTTAATGGACAATACAAAACAAAACAAAAAATGTTTAAGACCTTGATTAAGACGTGATTAATCAAAACACAAAACAAAAAGAGCAAGAACTGTTTAATGGACAAAACCAGTCCCATAGCCAGCTACAAGGTGATCGAGGTCCAGACCTCAGTAATTTTTTCTTGTTCAAAAAAAATAATAATAACAATAATTAATTACAATTGTTCCAGACCTCAGTAATTTTTTCTTGTTCAAAAAAAAAAAAAAGTTATCTGAATTACTAATTTGCTGTTTAAAACTTCTCATATGAATGCCTGCCTAAACTGTATAATTTAGTTTAGACAGTTTGCAACAATGCTTAGCGTCCGTGGTATGAAAATGATTGCTGGTGAAGGCGCTGGTGAAGTGAACAACAAGAAGAGAGTTGCAGGCACAGTCTCCGTGTTGCCAGATCTAGCTATTATAAGCGTTTTTTGGATTTGTCTTTTCCACTTACTTTGACACTTTAGAAAGTTAATAAAGCAGGAAGTGGCAGTTTAGGGTCAGCTATATGTTTATCTTATCTTATTTGCAAAACATTTGAAATAATTTCACTTTATTTTTATTCATTTATTTATTTATTTAAGCAATATCTGGCAACACTTGCATCGCCAGCACTTAAACTGACAGTAATCAAAAAAGTCTATGGATAGAACCTTGTAATTCTAAGGCGGCACTCTATGCTATGCAGTATAGTAGTTAAATTTTCACAAATCATGCTAAAAACATTCATAATAGCACTAGACAAAGTTGATATAGCAATGGTTATAAATAAAAACTATAAAAGTAATATGTATTGTTGTATCTAATTAAACTTATTAAATTATCCATCCCTAACTATAGTAAAGTGTTTACATATAAACACATATATAATGAGTTGTATAATAACACAATTCTTTAACACCCAATCCCCCCAAAATGAGTGAGAACTGTGTAATGGACAAAACAAAACGTTTTTACATGACCTTTACGTGACTATTCAAAATACAAAGCAAAAAGAACAAAAAAAAAAAAAAAAACGTAACAAAAAGGTTTATGATAGTTACAGGATTAAACCAAACCAAATCAAACTTTAATTGATTAACATTTTATACTGTATGTTGTCTGCTTTAATATATATATATATATATATATATACGTCTGAAAATGATTGATGTAATCAAATTCAGAAATTACCAAAAATTACTTATTGCCTTTGGATGGACAGTAGCTAATTACAAAGCCTAAACATATGTTCTATTTAAAAAGTCTAAGCATATTTTCTGTTCTGTTCATCACAAGTGTGCAAGTTTTCTACCACAGCTATGCCTTTTTCAGAGTGTCTATTTACACTATAAGTGCAAATAGCCCACCCTTGTTCTTCTCCCTTTTATCACAATCACATATCACAATGGAAAGGCATTTATTTTCAATAAAAATGAAGGAAATAATCTAAAAGTGGAAAATAATGTGCCTCGCGGGTGTTTATTGCTTAAGGTTAGGGGCACGTGTAGGGAGGGCTTTATTGTCCCGAAGCAGAATCCATTTAATAATTTTAATAAACATTATAATTTATACTCAGTGCATTATTATTGAACACTGTTTTATGATGTACTACAATACTGAGGGGCAGAAATCTGCCACCATTTGCACTATATAGTATAAACAGCATGTAACTACTATTATTGCAAAAAATATATATACTCTGTTGTAAATACAGTCTATTGCTATTTGCACTTAATGTAAATACCATTGCTATCACTAAGAAAATATGCTATTTTCACTTAAATAGCATATAATTTTTATCATAGCAATCATTTTAGACAAACAAACTATGACTGGTTTCTTTGCATGTTGATCAGATGGACACCTCCTGTCTAAACGGGGGATTCCTGACCAGAGCAGACCGCGAAACAGACAAGACTGCATGCCGATACAGTATATGACAGTCTATAGGGGTTTGTGTGTGTGTGTCAATGACTGTGTATGGGAGAATGTGTGGCTGTGGGCTTTATGTTTGTGCTAATGGGTTTGGCCATGGGCCGTGAAGGTGCTGCGGTAAGGCCAGCCAGCGGGGAAAGATCAATGCAGCCGCACGGATAACGAACCCTGCTGCCAGAAACGCACAAACCAGAGACCACATAGCAAAGCCATCACAAAGCATTTCTTTCTCTCTCTCCCTCTGAGTCAACAAAGCTTTATTGGCACCACTGTAAAGATTTACAATACAGCCAAAGCATGTAATGTAGTGCTTATAAAGTATGGGTGTAGAAAATGTACTCAGGTACTGTACCTTAGGCAGTGAGGACAGTGGCTGTGTTCCAAATCACTGAACTGCACACAGACAGCACGTAAGGCATCACAGACACACTCTGTTCCAAAACTTATGTTTATGATTATGATAAAGCATCCCTGCTGAAAAGACTTGCTTAGACCAGCATGAATTTCCATGCTGTCCAAGCCAGGATTTTGCTGGCTAGTGCTAGCTAGTTGGTGACCAAATACTACTAGTTTTTTCAGCAGGGGAAAGCCCCCATTTAGACAAGCTAAGCAGAAAAGCTTAAAAAATGTTAATTAACAATGTCTTTTGTAATAAAAACGTAAAAAAAAAAAAAGAAAAAACTAATAAAAACATATTGAACTATTAGCTTAGCAACTTGCTAATGCTAAACTGTACTGAAATACAGTGTTGGGGGTAACGCATTACAAGTAACGCAAGTTACGTAATAACATTACTTTTTCAAATAACGAGTAAAGTAATGGATTACTTTTGAATTTCTAAGAAAATATCAGAGTTACTTTTTCAAATATGTAACGCCAGTTACTATTTCCAATTTATTGACTGACAAGTCTTCTGTCTGGAAATTGGGAGTAAACATGATGTTACTGTATTCTAGACTAAATGTGAACATGCAATAATTCATCTCACTCAGAAAAAAACAGATTCAGTATTTCTTAAAATAAATAAAAACAGTGAAATGCAAACTCAGAATATGACACAACCCTGCAATAATTAAATATGTTAAAGGTGTCATCGGTCATCATGTGACGCCAAACCGACAGGCATCTGAGAATGGCCACTCCCATGATAGTTGATTGACATGAGCGTCTTACCTCAGATCAGCTGTCACAGTCCGACCTCCATTGTTTAGATGATCATTCGTGATCCAGCTTCACTTACAGCAGAAGTGAGTATAAGGGTTTTTTATTAATCATTGTGATCGCCTTTCCTAATAACGTGCTAGTTAGCAAGTTTAGCGGCTAAACGCGCTAAGTGCAGCTAAAGTAAACAGGCTCGTCACTCCACAGAGAGAAGAGAGGGGCGGGGCGAGCAGAGCTCATTAGCATTTAAAGGAACAATTCCTCAGAACAGGATGAATTTTGCAGAGCTCATTTTGACAAGGTAAAAGGGGTGTTGTTTTACACAACCATTGAGAATTTTTAACCAAAGTATATAATAGACTTTTCATTAAGACCCTAAAGAATCATATCAACTTGTGGAAAATAGGCATCCGATGACCCCTTTAAATAAAACAAATATCCTTTACGTATTTAATCCCATTTTATTAACCAGTGTCTTGCTGCTGAACTTCAATGATGCAATTCAACCATACTAATAAGCAAAAATTACTTTGGTAACACTTTATTTTGATAGTCCACTTTAGACATTCTACTAATAGTAAGTAACTTTGCAACTGCATGTCAACTAGTCATTAGAGTATTAGTAGACTATCTGCTTAATATCTTCTAACATTCTTCTAAACTTTGCAAATATATGTCAACTTATTCTACTAACCCTAAACCTAACAGTCTGCTGTGAAAGTTAGTAGACATGTAGTTGCAGATTAATGAGAATTAGTTGACTAATGTAGTTGCAAAGTTACTTATAGTTAGTAGAATGTCTACAGTGGACTATCAACATAAAGTGTAACCATTACCATTACAAACTAACATTCATGCTTCATTTTTTTATAGCTGAAGAGTGATCTCCTGCATAAATGTACTTTTCTTTCAGCCTGAGGTGAATTCATTTTACTTTTGGTGTAAAAAGGGCTTATACATTAGAATTGTTTTATATTAAAAACAAAGAAGCAAGCCCTGCCCAGATTTAAAAAGTAACGCAAGTTACATAATTAGCTACTTTTTCAGGGAGTAACGCAAAATTGTAATGCATTACTTTTAAAAGCAATTTTCCCCAGCACTGCTGAAATCAGTGGAGTCCCCTGTGAACTTCATGGATAGGGTTGCCTATGAGTGTTCCAGATCAGTCATTTATGAGGCTGCTTTTCAGTTAGGATGCTGGCTTAGAATGCTGTCTATGTAGGGCAAAGAAACTTAGTAGGTTTGGGAGCAGAGCCAGTGTGTCACTTTCACTCAGTGAGGAACTTTGAAACTGATAAAAGTTGTACTGTATTTGTTCCAGAAGAGAGCTCCCACTGCCCACAGATTCACACTTCTGTGTGTCTTTTTCAGCAAATTTTTGCTGAGTCTGTACATTATTAGGCAGAATCAAAGCCTGGCTGAAACAAAGTCAGTAATTCATAAGCACTCTACTTAATAATGTCCTCTTTGTAGGTCCTGTTTCATTTTAATTTTACTTCAATTTTGCCGTATTTTTCCCCAACATTCCTAACTTTCAATGCTGTAGTTTTTGTGGCAGTCTGCTCAGTATTTATATTTGATTTGTGAGTTTCTGATTTTCTTTTAATACAGGGTTACAGTGTTCCACAACCATCTGGCACTGATCCTTTCAGGGTTTAGATGTTCCCTTTGCAGTTCTTTCCATTTATGTGTCATGCAAGTTGATTTCAAGCATTTCCAAGAGTTAGGAGCACTGGATATCGTCTCTACTCACTTACATTTTGGGATGTATGAGAAATACATGGTTAAAATAACCCCACAGTGTAATTTCATACAGCTGAATCATGCTGTCACATAATTTGCATCAGACTTTTTTCTCTGTCATAAAATTACACTTTATTGCATATCTGGCCCTTCAGGGTTTTTCTTTTAATGACTGTACTGCCATGTTGAACCTTCCTGATGTGGTAATAACGAAGCCTCGGGTGAACTGGAATCAAAGAGGTTTATAATACCTGAAAAAATACTTTCACTTTCAGGGTGAGCAGTAAATGGCATGTGACTAATGAATAACTGGAGCTTTTAACTAGAAATTATATTACTTTTACTTTTTTAATTATATTATTTTATCATAATCGTTATAAGTTTAATTCAGACAGAACTACTGAAAATATGACTATTAATTAAAAGTTTGGGGTCAGTGCAGTTTTTTAAAGAAATTAATACTTTTATTCAACAAGGTACAATGTTACAGTACAAAATATTTCTTTTTCTTTTTCTTGTTGAACTGTTTGTTGTTATGGACTTTCTATTCATCAAAAAATCCTGATAATATCACAGTTTCAGCAAAAATATTACGTGTGTGTGTTTTCAATTGTTTTCACCAGTGATAATAATAAGAAACGTTTCTTGAGCAGCAAATCAGAATGATTTCTGAACGATCACGTGACACTACAGACAGCAGTAACGATGCTGAAATTTCTGCTTTGCCAAAAGAGAAATAAATTACAATTTAAAAATTAAGGGTGTAACGGTACACAGATGTCACGGTTCAATATGATTTTGGTACAACAGAAAAACAAAACAAAAACAAATCTACTATGCTAGGTTTCTTTTCATTTATTTTAAACAGACAGTAGTACAAATTACAATTTTTTCCACCTACATGTGAAAATACTAAATATTATATCAAATTAATGTCATATATATGCTATAAAATCTGCAGTACATATATACATACAAGGAATAAACACCTGAAATATATTTAATTTAATTAACTGATAGACAAGGGGGAAAAAAATGTGCCACACGTAACATAGGATATTTGCTGAATGGCAGAAAGCAACATTCGATTTGTTTTTTACGTTGATTTTGCTGGTATGAGGAAAGTTGAAGTAATTGCGCCGGCGCACACAAACACAAAACATATCAGTTCCAGGTTTCTAGCATTGCTAACTTGACAGCGCAGTTGGTACTTTATCAAAATAAAACACAGTGAAACAAATATCAGCGCTCCCGCCTCACTGTGTCACCGTTAGAACACGACTGAAGTACAAAGTCTATCATTTACATAGTAAATAATAGTTTAGCATTTGGATGCATCGCAAATATGGAAATATTATGGAATATTTAGATTTGGGCCGAATGAGAGAGGTAGGATACAAGAGCACAAAGCTCCATTTCGCAGACAGTTGAGTGCGCAAGCCTTTAAAGTAACGTTATACTCCTTTGTCAGTAAGAGACTCATTCAGAATCAGCACATGATCACTGTCTAGTGGGCTTTGGCACAACTCCTGGCATTTGCTGTTCTTCTGCTGACGGTTGTCAAACAGAGTTGCATTACTGCGGGCGCCCCCTTCTGGATTTGGGGTTAATTGCCTGTATTCGTTGTAAGGCCTCATGCACCGAACCGAGAGGCCCGTACTGTGACGATTCGGTACGAATACATGTATCATTACACCCCTATTAAAAATATATTACAATGGAAAACAGATTTTTAAATTGTAATAATATTTCAAAACATTACTGTTTTACTGTATTTTTGATCAAATAAATGCAGCCTTGAAGCCATAAGAGACTCATTATAGTTTTTATTTTTGTTTTCTTTGCTCACAGAAAGTTTTCTTGTAGCTTCATAACTTTTAAGGTTGATCCACTGATGTCACATGGACTATTTTATTGATGTTCTTACTTCCTTTCTGGGTCTTGAAGGTGGTAATTGTGTTGCTGTCTATGCAGGGTCAAAAAGTTTTCAGATTTCATCAAAAACATCTTAATTTGTGTTCCGAAAATGAATGAGGATCTTACGGGTTTGGAACAACATGAGGGTGAGAAATGAATGACAGAATTTTCATTTTTGGATGAACTATCCCTTTAAAGGGGTCATCGGATGCCTATTTTCCACAAGTTGATATGATTCTTTAGGGTCTTAATGAAATGTATATAATATGCTTTGGTTAAAAATTCTCAATGGTAGTGTAAAACAACGCCCTCTTTACCTTGTTCTGCAAAAATCAACCCATTCTGATGGATGTTCCTTTAAATGCAAATGAGCTCTGCTCGCCCCGCCCCTCTCTTCTCTCTGTGGAGTGATGAGCTGTGCACTGAGAGATTGTTTACTTTAGCCGCATTTAGCGTGTTTAGCGGCGGAACTCGCTAACTAGCATGTTATTAGGAAAGGTGATTGCAAAGATACATAAAAAAAAAAAAAACTTATACTCACTTCTGCTGTAGGTGAAGCTGGATCACAAATGATTTGCGTGAACATAGACGCATTTATGTAGATCAGGAGGCGCATTCCCTTCACAAACAAACGTAATCCACTGCATCTTCAGCGGCTCAGATGTCAGGAGTAAATGACGACCACTATGTTCA
>JAHKKF010531572.1:0-16546 GCA_019740295.1 Labeo calbasu | reverse complement strand
ATGCTGTGGAAAAATTCATATTTTAAAAATTCAGTCCATTACCAGTCAGGAAAATGAAACTGATAAACACCACCATACAGTTTACTGATTACATATTGACTGATTACAAGTTTTCTGAACTGTTAAGGTACTAATTAAATATGCAGTAATTTTCATATATTTCCAGAACAGAGATCTGAACATTGGATAAAAGTTTTGTTTCATTGATATATTATAATCAAAAGAACACAGAGGTTGGATATCTTGTTTTATCACAACATAAATCAGAAAAACATTCAGTCAACGGTGAGTAACAAAAAAAAAAAACTTTTAACCATGTTGTATTGTAATGTTGTATTAAATCAGGTGAATTATATATCAACAAAACCCCTCTGTAAAGACCTTCAAAATATAGACGGGATTAAAAATGTAAAGTTTGGCATATGTATGTGGAAAAAAAAAAAATTTAAGACAACTGTATTTAAAATATGTATTATCACTGAACTCTGCTGATGCAAAAAGTGCAATAAAATAAACACTTGAAAGGGTGCTCATTTCATTAGTCTAAAACAACACTTTATGAAAAACCGAATAGCCCAAAATCTCAAAACTGACCGATGCATGAAAAAAAAAAGACTGTTTGCTTGTAGTGTCTTACATTTGTAATAATCTAAAACATTATTTTTCAGCAGTTAACATTTAATTAGTTAATCTTTAACTGGAAAATCCTCACAAAATATTAGTTTACAATTAGACAAATGTTATAGACTAAAAATGTTCAAATAGACAATTGTTTGATTACCTTTTCGCAGATTTTGCATGTGTACACTGTAACTTACTGTATGCACAGCCTCTCTCGGTATATTTATACACCTTTATACACATATGTCGGCGTCACACATACTTTGTAATGTAAATTAGGAATTGTATAAATGATAATCCTTTCTGTAAGTGTGTGTGGCTGTAAGAATGTCAGTAAGGAAGAATATTTACTTCCTTATTAAACACTGTTGTTGAATGTGCCCTTTTTAAATCACGTACACCTTGTGTTTGATCTAACCATAGCAACTGCGCCTTGGTTTCCTTGACAGCTGTTAATGACCCACATCAATGCGTAACTTACTTTCCTCATAACAAACTTTCCCACAACTTGGTTTATTATGTATTTTTAATAATATTAGTGGTAGATCAGAAGTTACAATTGCATACATAATTGTATTCACTTAATCCTCCCAAACTGTCTAAAACCTTATAACTTTTAATCATTCGTGTGACAAGAGTTCAGTGCAGCCCTTTAGCCAAGGAGAAACTGAATGAAAGTGGAGCTATTGTAAAAAGCAAAATCAATACATGTGCTTACACAATGCTAACGCCCCTTACGTGAACTTTGTCTTTAATAAACATTCAAAAAGATCAAGAGAATATACTGCACTACTCTTGAAATCACAGCTTAGCCACAAAAATTGAAACTGGAATTTCAATAGTAAACCTTAATCTTGATTCTTTAATATTTACAAATGGTCTCATACGCAAGACAAGTAAAGATTTTAAAATACAGTGCTACTTGCTGTGCTAAATGTTATTTAGAAACATGCAAAATAGTACATGAAAAAACATAAGAAAGAAAGACACATGGAAAGCGAGTAACAGCCACTAAAAACAGCATTTGCTGTGGAGACAGTGAGTCGCAGTGTGACATAATTCAGATCAGTGGATCCCGGAGCTTCTGCCTCAACAGTGAGTGTGACATCTGTCCCCGACTCTGTGTTGGAGGGTGCAGTCAGTGTGACCCTTCCTTGAGCGCTTCCCCCTGTTCCCAGCGTCAGAGAGCTGGGGAAAGACAAGCTGAAGCCCTGGTCAGTCCGAGCTCTGATAGTGTAGTTGCCGCCTGTAATATTAGTGGCCACTGTAAAGTTGAAACCCAGTGGGACTCCAGGCTTTGTAATGTTCTGTGATTGGGCCTGTGGTGTAACAGATAGGGTGAATGCATGGTATTTGTCTCATTTAGTGTTGAGTTTTTTAACATCTTTTGTTCCAAACTCTGAAAGTTAAGTGCATTTTACTTAATAATTTGTAAATCACAGTTATTTGGGATTCTGTACCCAACATTTTGCCATTGATAGTTCTTACCGTGACGGTTATTCTAGATCCTTTATGTTGGGTGGGTGACTGTCTCTGGAATCGACTAATCAATGACGAATCATTCAACAGCCCTTTGAGCTGCACCACAAATGCCCACTCTGGGATTCTGTCTATGTTGACCAGGAATTCTGTCGCACCAACAGATTTGATGGTTCCACTAACAACATCAGATCCTGAAGCTTCAACTAGAAGCACGTCAGTCACTGTGACTGAATCTCTTCCGGTTACAGAGACGTAGAAAGTAGCATTCCGACCTGATTAGAAATCAGAGAAAACACAGTGAGGTATCAGTACATATGTGGCAAATAAAATTATTAGGGTGCTGTCATATTAACAATATATACCCAAGCATAAAACCAAGCAGGATTCTGTTGGTCAATACTGCAAATTTGCATGAAAAACTTGAACCTAATGCAAAATCTGCATGGAAAAGTGTTTCATGCAGATTCCTAATGAAATTACTAGGGTTTCCCCATGAAATTTCATAGCACAATTATAATTGTAGTGCATCTTAAAGCAATTGTGTGGATGTTTTTTCTTTTTCAAAACTAATACTAAAACAAGTCATTAAAAATATGTTTTGAATATTAACGTTATGATGCATGATTCCCGCAACATGATGCAGTTTGGAGAATGGGTGGATGGATGATGCATGATGTTGTACCAATAAAAGGGCGGGTGAAACTCTGTCCCCACGAGTCTCCATGACCTCCCTCAACTATCTCCACAAAGTAAAAGAGGACGTCCACAGAACTCTGACCTATATTCACAATTAAAGGAATTTTGAATTATGAAATTTTTTTTTAAGGAAATTATTTTCTGTAATAATTTAAAGCATAAGAGCTTAGAAAACATTAGAGATTAGTATTTTACTTCCATTTTTTAATGTAGAAATAAAAACTTTACCAATAACTTTCAGGCTGTAGGAACTTGTAGAGTTAATGCTGATCTTCCATTCCCCTGTCTGGTTGGCAGAGTTGAGTTTTATTCTCTTTAGATTTCCAACAGTCTGGATGCTGCCCAGAGGACCATCTGCCACTGAACCTGACTGAGACACACCTGAAGAAGTGGTCAAGAAAATGTATTTTAGTATGTACATTAAAACAGATGGTATTTGCATAATAATTATTACATAATCCTAAACATTCCATGGAGCCTTAAAGGTATACTCCACCCAAAAATGTTAATTCTCATGCCATCCAAGATGTATGACAAGTTAGCTGGAAGCTATGGTTTATGTTTCTTTTTCCTATCCAACTTGTTGGGTCATTTTATTGGATTATTTTTTATATTTTTTTTTACCCAGGTGCTGGGTAGTTTTTCTGTAACTAAGCTGCTGGGTCATTTTTAACACTGGGTTATTTTTTTCTATCCAACCTCTGGGTTAAGCCTGCAGCTGAGTTACAGTCAGTCAGAGCGCAGGCCTTTTGAATCCTATACATGAGAGAGCGATTCTCAGCGCCACTGATTTGCTCTTCTTCAGCTACATAAGGGTTTGTATACATTTTATTTCATTTATAAAGTCTTTACTGTGCTGTAAATTGTATTATTTTACACAACGCAACATAAGGACAAGATGTCAGTCAGCTGCATCAGCAGCGGTTGTTTCACAGGATGGAAACGCCTTTTACCTTGCATAAAATAAATGGATTTTATTCATCATTGTACAGAGTTTAATCTTAAAATATGTTCTCTAATGTCAGCACTGTTTGTTAATGGGCAGTTTTTGGAGTCAGTCATGACATCTTTCAGCTATGAGTGAAACGTGAGGCCACGGTCTAAAGTTCGCAGTCAGATTTCAGCGACGCACTGGCATGACAATTAGCACTATTTCACTAAAAAGTGATTACAGCTAAAATTAAAATTCTACTTTTGAATGTTACATTTTTTATGTCTAAAATGCTTGTTAAACAAGTTTAAATGTATGTAATATTGTAAACTATGCTGTACTCACCCAAATCAATTCAATTTGTCTTGTATTTTGTCCATGTGTTCTTGCTTAATAAATAAAATAAAAATGTTCATCTTTTGATTATTCCTGTTGCCTATAGCAATTCTGTGTGTGTCTTTATAAGTCCCAGTCCATTTTAAATGAGCAATATAATAATTTTTAAACAATAGTTGACTTAAATAAAATAACCCAGCATGTTTGGTAAAAACATTTAATCTAACCAGCTGGCTCAAAATAACCCAGCATGTGTCTTGTCCAATTTTTACCCAGCGCTGGGTTGCCAAATACCCAAGTTGGGTTGTTTTTAACCCAGCATTTTTAAAGTGTAGGTGAATTATCTTTTTAAACACTATGAAACTAATTACGTACATGCTGTACAGTATAGTACAGTACAGTAGCTGAGCATTCTGTTCATAACTGTGTTGTCGTACCAGTAGGGCTGTAGAGGGTAAAGACCGGAGAGTCTCCTGTGATATACACAGTCACGTTGGACAGAGTTGGATCCAACACAAATGAAAAGTTTTCTGCCTTGAGTGGATTTCTCTCTACCTGAAGAACAGTCACCTTCAAGAAACAGGTTTAACCACATTAGAGAGTTATGGAGTTGCATGCATAAATTGCATGTCATTGTGATCTCGCTGTTGGAACATACCAAGTCAGTGGTGATTACATCTGAAATGACTGACGTGGTCTCAGATAATGTAGAGTTTGTGACCTCTATGGTCTGTCCACCAGAAATATGGGCCAGGTCTCTGTAAAACTTTATGTCTGACTGTGACAGCGATCTTGATAATGAGACATTCTGTTGACTTTTCGTTGAGATGGAGTTTGTCAGCAGGAAAGTGACCTGGATTGCAGGAAGAAAGAAACATCTTAAGACAGGGTATCTCTGATCCTAACCGAAGTAACAAATCAAGCAATTCTGCAGGCACTCACTGTTGACTGTGTGCTTTGCATCATGGCCTCCACTGTGCTTTTTAATTCTGTGTCCTTTGCTGAAGCATCAGTGAAAACAAAAATATGTGATGACGGAGGAGCTCTTGTCAATGTCAACTATAGATTCATGAAACAATGAAACAACAAGACAAAAACATTTAGTATTGTACTATGACTCAGTATTGTGGATATCAAAGCTTACCACACTCTTTCACAATCAAAACTTTCAAAATAAATACTTAGCCATTTGTTTTTGAGTGTACTGGTTTCAGTGTGAATTTTTCTTAGGCTGAAGGAAGTTTATTTCACTGTCTAAAAATACTAAACACACACACCAGCAGTCCTGACAGGCACATCCCTGGGTTTAAACTATCAGACGTTGACAGGGAATTGATTTCATCTTTGAATTTAGCTGCATCCCCAGTTCTTATCAGAGGTCCAAAATCTGTGTAAGACACAAATACATTATTACAAGAGCAGGAACATGCACGCTGCATTTTCAATATAAACTGTAGTGAATGTATATGGAACATTATAAATATGTTGAATATGAATGTTTTAGTTTCACTTTATTTGAAACGGCTTTCTAAATTTTATGGAACAAAATGTTTAATCTATATTAATCACAATATGACTACCCTGGTCATTAAATGGGACTAGAATGTATTCTGAAGGTTCCTCTGATGTTCCTTTCCTGCTGTCTATGATACTGAAGGACACTTTCTTGGCCTCTGCAATGTAATTAGACAAATTGCCTGTGATGTCAAATACAAAAGCCAGAACTGAGGTCTGACTGAGGCCCATCAATCTGAGAGAAAGAGAGATAAAAGTGAAACAAAAACTTAAACAATAGTTCTACCATTGTTAAGCTATGTGAAGCTACGTGAGTGATGTGAAGAAATGTTATGGAGATTTATGACTGATGGAATGATTAACTTACTATTGCGTAGCCTCCAAAAACCTTGGAATACGGTGGATAAATATGCTACATTACCAGCATAAAAGGAGGAAGAAAAAAAGTTCTCATACCGAAGAAAGGCTTGGTCGCCTGTGGCTAGTCTGATGTCTTCCAGTAGTTCCATAGTAGCGTTGATGGCCATTTCAGCAGCACGCTGGTGAAGGAAGCCATGTTCTGAACGGATGTCATCCTTATTGATGCCTCCAGTAGGTTCTCTATAACTGGTCCTGTCAAGAGTGCTGCCATGGCTACACTTGCCTGAAAGAGTTAAATATATTTTTGTTTAAACCAAGTGTTTGTGAGTGTAGCAGTGTTGTCACTAGGAATTCTGGGCCAGTTTTGCTGTGGAGCCCCTTCAAAATCACATTCTTTTTTCTTAGTGTAGTTAGAAGATAAAAATAGCACTTTTCATAACTACTTCATTTGTAATTTACAGCTTCAGGAGAGTCAGCGACAGCCAAAACAGAACTACCAAATGTATGAGATGCTAAGCTTTCCTACCTGCAGGTTTGGTTGGCAGAATAAGGTCAAAATATCCTGAAGTTAAAATCTTCTGCTGCAGTACCTCTGGGAGAATGTTGTCAGTGCAGTTTTCTCCAACACAGCTTTTGCACGTTTTGGTATTCTTAGCTAGACATTTATTCATCCAGAAGCATATACAAATTACTTCACATATTAAGATCATATGATAATTTAATTTTGAGATACATTCATAGACTACTTCAGAAACAAGTATATAGAACCGTACTTGCTAGGTTGTCGAGAGGACGCTCAGGTTTGATGAGAGTGCTGAAAGGAGCAGTGCTTCCCAGTTCCACCCAGTTGCTGTGGCTATAGAAATCCTGCACACAAAAACATGTTCTTTTTTTAAATTATAAATGTATATATTCAGTGTAGCCCTTTTGTAACACATAAACAAGTGGCGAAGCCAATACTAAACACAACATACTTTGTAACCCTTTGAAATTAAAAAGCTAATACTGTAATATTTTACATATTTTAACTTTATCTAATTTTTAAAGAAGCACATCAGACTAAATTCAGATTTTTCTAGAATTTTTCTAGAATTATATAAAATAAATAGCAATCTTGATTTTGCATAAAATTAACTTCACACATATATTTTCAGGGACTAACCAGAACTTAACATACCTGTAAAGTATGACATGCAGCTCCAAGACTGGTGCGGGCAGACAAATAGTTCCCCTTTCTGGTGCTGATTTTGACAGCAGCTACACCCTGAGTGATGAGGTCCCGTCCATTTTCGAAATCTTCATTATCAAAATGGTGAGCAGTACTGAACTGCTTTCTATCCACAGCTGCATTGCTAAGGGAAGTCTGAACGACAGCCAGATTGAAAGTGGATATTTTTAATAAGGTGCCATATGAATTTGAGCAGGCTCTCTGGACGATAGTTGGAGTCAGTTTGTTGTTGATCTGGGGGTGGGAAGTAGAGGGGGGGAAATTAGCACTGACCCAGTAAAAGTTAAAAAAAAAAAAAAAACCCTTACGAAATCTGGCCATACACAGAAGAGGATTGCAAGACATAGCATTTAAAGTGTTGAACTTATATTCATTGTTACAGAATATCATTAAGAGTTTACAACTGGGTTGTTTCTCATTGTATAGAGGTGAAATATGAAATTGTTTTAATTTTAAAAAACTGTCTTTAAACTTTAAAAAAACGTTTCTGATTGTTTAATGCATGAGAACCAAAAGTAGGGCTTAATCATTAGTCGTTTGTTCCTTAAACTTGGAACAAAATAGATTTTTAAATAACATTTTAAATATTTATAAATGGCCCAGATAGCCCATGTACATCTGCAAGATGTCTGTTAAAGATCACTTGATCTGGAAAGCATCTGCTGTGTACAAACATCTGAGAGACATCTGTAAGATGTCAGTTTTGCATGCATTCTAAATCATAAACATCTTAAAGACATCTAATAGATGTCTATTTGACATATGATAGGAAATAATACATATATGATAGGTCCTATAAACATACTGCAGATGAGCAAACAGTCCAAAAAATACATCTTCTACATGTAAATGCAGTTGTCGAATAGATCTCCATGATGTATGTTTGCTATCAGGGGACATCTTGCAGACGTACGTGTGCTATCTGGGTACTACAACATTCCCAGATAGCACACGTACGTCTCCAAGATGTCTGTTAAAGATCACTTAATGTGGAAAAGCATCTGCTGTGTACAAACATCTGACAGACGTCTGTAAGATGTCAGTTTTACATAAACATAAACATCTAATAGACGTCTATTTGATATCTGATAGGAAACGTCCTATAGATGTACAGCAGAGGAGAAAACACTCTAAAAAACATGTTTTGCAGATGTGAATGCAGAGGTCAAATAGACACCCCCGAGATGTACATGTGCTGTCTGATCTGTAATGTTTTTTTCCTATCTGTTGCCTTTCGCAGCATACCTCAGGATAGTCAGTCTCTTCTTGTATGGCATTTCAATGTGATAAGGTTGCAGAAATAATCTAAGTTTTAATAAAATTTCTAAACAGAAAACATTTCAAAGCAGTTCACACTGTTCTTTTCTTACAGGTAGCGTAAAGTCTTTCCCCCGAGCAGTGGCTGCGTCACGACACACTTCCGCCACCTTGCGGAGGAAAGCTGCCTCAGTGATTTGTTGATGGGTGAGGGATCCATTGGTAGGGAGGATTTTGAATGCTGCAGTCTGAGGGGGCTGAAATACAGCCCCCTGGAGGAGAAATACAGCCACTACAAGAAGTGGAACCATGACTGTTCACTACAACAGTGGGAAAAAAAATATTATGGGAATTAATTCATTTATTACAAAAGTGATTCATCACAAAATATGCCTTATTTAACAATTACCATGGTGAGTGAAATGCTTAAAGCTTAATGCTTCGTTCCAGCTCGAATGTGGCAACACTGAAATGCCCCATTTCCAATCTCAACAATTTTCAATAAATCACTCTTCACGTTCACATGTTGACAACATGGTGTCTCACCACATGGTGTCACAACAAGAGCGTTACGTTTTTTGTGTGTCCATTTGGGCAAAAACAGAAAACAATTAACATACATGCTACCGTTTTAAAAACAGTTGAAGAAAGAAAAAAGTATGATTTTATTAACGTTATGTCTATTTATTTATTTTTTAAGATTGACATAAGGTAGCTTTTTTGACATAAGGTAGCTCCACATTATGCTCATTGGAAGCAGTGGCGTCAAATGCGTCACGTTGAGGTCGTGGTTGATCTAGAGGGGATACAGCTCAGACCGAAAACTAACAATGGAATTAATTTTTCTACCTATTATATTTTGTTTAATTAACGTCTACACCTACTCCAACCCTAAACTTAGCCCTTACTATAATACAAAAACAGTATTATTGTTGTACAGTGTGACAAAAATAACGTTAGATTGATGTGCGCATGCCCTGTAGCCAAAGCTGTCTCCCTTCTAGCCTTTACCCTAGTCACAGGTTGGATGTACGACTTCAAGCTGGTTTTCAGGTAGGCGGCATGAAAAATCTGCATTTTGAGTTGTCTAGAACGCAGTGTAACTCTTCCAGTAATGTTATCTGCAAACAGTTGCTCTTTATATATCTCTTATCTAGCGCTAAACACCTGGATATCTACACATTTTAGTTTAGTAGCCTAGTTTATTTTTCTTACATAATGTTTCCATACGTTAATTGTATGTACTGCTGGCTATGTATCAAATTTCATCTCGAGGACATTAAAGATGAAAAACAAAAGCTATGACCCGCCAAAACACACATTTTGGATCTGTCCCTAACGACACACCCATTAGCTGTGTCTGATTAGGTAAACATTAAAAATGAAAATGAAGAGGTTGCAGAACTATGTTTGGAAACACTTCTGTAACCAAACTCTTATCGAACACATTTGAATTCCCAAATAAAAATCTTACACTTAACAGAAAGAAGGTTTGGAATTATGAGATTGAGTAAATGGTGAGAAATTTTTATTTTAGGGGTCTTTAAAGGTAATAAGAGTACAGCTGAGAGAGAAATTGAAAGATAAAGTGTCACAGTTGTCAAATTAGTAGAGAAAATAAACAGCAAGGAGAATATATTATTTTATATTACTTTTAAAATGTACTCTACCACTACTACTCTAATTTAGTAGTAAATTTCTAATATAAATGTAATATACTATATTACTATAAATGACTTCAGTAAATTTAAGATTACACAAATACAAAAGTAAAGGAAAAAGGATATATAAATATAAAATTATATTACCTTGTAGTTTGCTTAAGATTAATGCATTTGCAGCATCTGTTTGTATATTTATATCTTGTAAAGCCACAAGCACATGAGTGACAGCATAAATTATCAAATTTGAAGAAGACAACCTCTTTCCATTTTAATCATAATTGTTAAAAAAAAATAATAATATCT
Source organism: Labeo calbasu (assembly GCA_019740295.1). Classification (NCBI taxonomy): domain Eukaryota; kingdom Metazoa; phylum Chordata; class Actinopteri; order Cypriniformes; family Cyprinidae; genus Labeo; species Labeo calbasu. The sequence continues at coordinate 6,153 of JAHKKF010531572.1, read as the reverse complement.
AGTAACATATCAACAAAATACACCTACCCAGAATGTTCTATAGAATTCCCTACATATAGAGGAGGTACTGAAGGAGAATAAAGGCAAAAAAGAAAGTAACACACATATAATCAGATTTGTGCAAAGTTACCCGCCTTTCACAAACAGAGGTTTGGGCTGGAATGAAGACTGATTTCATTCCCCCACACCCTGCTGTCCTTGTTGGTCCTGGACATGATTTCTGACAACCAATCAGGTGTAAGGACTAATGTTAGGTTTAGGCTTAGTTCCAGGTTTGAGATTTGTTCACTATTGTTAATCTATGGTTAAGGTTTGTGTTTTTAACTTAACAAGATTGTTGTTCCAGGGCCAACAAAACATGCTGACCCAGTGCCCCCTTGCGAAATCAGGATGTGCCGGTTGGTCCTTAGAAGTCAAATAAAGCAAAACTCTTTGTATGTCACATAAGATAAAAGAAAACATCTTAACCTGGAACGAAGTTTGACTTCAATCATCACAATCACCTTACAAAACACACCATCAAAAGGTTTTAATGCCAAATAAAACAAAGTATGATTAGGGCTAGAATGAAGTTTGACATTCCTAGAGTATATGCCTGAAAGCAAACATTCCTGTTTAATGATACATGACAGCTGTGGGGTAAACTGTCAATCCTGGATACTACATAGCATAATCAAAACAAAAACAAAAATTAAATAGTCAGCATATTAGACAGGAAATTAGAGCTTTTAATTGCTTGATGAATACAAACTCTTCATTTGTGCTGACTGAATCAGAAATGTTTCTGCCATTTTATTTCAGCATGCCCCATATATATAGGAGTTAGTTGGAATTTCTTAATTTATGAATTGATTGTACTCCAGTTTTAACTGTGCTAAATGAGACAAGATTATGCAATGTAAGTAGCTGACCTAAACCCAGCTGTCACAGGACAAATCAAAGTCTAAAACACCCAGTTTCAGTTCTATCAAAACTTGTTACTGTTTTTGTTTGTATGTTTTTTTTGTCCATACGCATGGCATTATTTTATTATGACAGATCTTAAAATGATTGTTACTGTATATGTATCAAAACTTATGTGACTGGTGACACTAAGTGACTTAAACGTAAACATAAGCATTAAGATGTGGCAGAGGCTCAGCTGAATCAGAAATTTCAATAATAAAACCTAAAGTCGCCATGTAATTAAAATGGACAATTCTTATTACCTTCTGGAATACTACAGCATTTATTGTAAATTAGTTTCCATGCACATCATTATTTTTTTATTCATTTATTTCATAATATCTATTCAAAATAACTTCTGCTCCTCTTGAAACGACATCTCCGATGACATGTTCAAAAGTAAAGATATTATTGTAAAGTGCTACTTGCTGTGCTAAATGTTTAGAATCATACAATATGGGAAATTAAAAACCAGAAGAAAGAAAGACACATGGAAAGCGACAAGCCTCCACTGAAAATAGCATTTGCTGTGGAGACAGTGAGTTGCAGTGTGACATAATTCAGATCAGTGGATCCCGGAGCTTCTGCCTGAATAGTGAGTGTGACATCCGTCCCTGACTCTGTGTCAGAGGGTGCAGTCAGTGTGATGCTTCCTTGAGCGCTTCCCCCTGTTCCCAGGGTCAGAGAGCTGAGGAAAGACACATTGAAGCCGTGGTCAGTCCAAGCTCTGATAGTGTAGTTGCCGCCTGCAGTATTAGTGGCCACTGTAAAGTTGAGACTGAATGGGACTCCGGGCTGTAAAAAATTCTGTGATTGAGCCTGTGGAGGTACAAACATGGTAAATATACGTTATTTGTCACATACAGTGATGATTTTTTTTTTTTTTGTACTATTTTGTACAAAACAGTGATGGGAAAATTAAGTGCATTTAGTTTAATAATTGTTGTAAATTACAGTTTTTTGTGTTTGCGCACCCAGCTTCTTATATATTTCTCACCGTGACTATTATTCTAGATCCTTTATGTTGGATGGGTGACTGTCTCTGAAATACACTAGCTGACGACGAGTCATTCAACAGTCCTTTCAGCTGCACCACAAATGCCTGCTCTGGGATTCTGTCTATGTTGACCAGGAAATCTGTCGCACCAACAGATTTGATGGTTCCACTAACAACATTAGATCCTGAAGCTTCAACTAGAAGCACGTCAGTCACTGCGACTGAATCTCGTCCAATCACAGAGACATAGAAAGTAGCATTCTGACCTGATCAGCAACCAGAGAAACACAATTAAAATATGATAGCAGTGTTTAAATATGAATTTTGTGTAAATTTAATTGGTAAAAATACATTTGAGGAAGATAGCAATATTATACCAATAAAAGGGCGAGTGAAACGCTGTCCCCATGAGTCTTCATGGCCTCCTTTAAACATCTCCACAAAGTAAAAGAGGACGTCCACAGAACTCTGACCTGTATTCAAAATTCAGTTAATACAGAGATGCATATACAACATACACTGAGTACATTATAAAACAGTATGCAATAATAACATATTAATAATAACACCCATGAGGCACTTTATTTTCCACTTTTCAATTATTTTCTTAATTTTTTATTGAAAACATGTTTTGATGTAATAAGTGATGTGAACGAGTTTATGTGCTATGTGCTATGTGCTTTACTACCTATGCCACCGGAGCTGCTATTTAAAGAGATGAAAATTTGCTCATGATTTACTCACCTTCAAGCCATCCGAGGTAGGGGTGGGAATCTTTAGGTACCTGACGATTCGATTCATATCGATTCTTGTTTTTCATGACATCAAATGCACCAGTATTTTGATACAAAAACACACCAGTCTATAGTATGGGTAGTCATGACTCAAGAAATCTGTGTTTTCTAATAATTATTATCGTCCTAATAAATCAAAATATTTTACACTTTCCATTAGGGATGTGCCCGAATCCGATTATACCATGTTTGGAAAGAATGACGTACTACAGAACCCCAAAAGGGAATAATTCCAAGATGGGAGGAAAAATATACATTTCACTGCTTTCTCTTGCATTTATATCGTTGAGTAATTATACTGTATATAAACTGTGCATGTCAGGGAGCCGTAATTAATATGCTGGCTTTTTACTTTCACTTTCGAGATTTGCGATCACACATACTCTGTATATACAATGGACCGGCAGTACTTACCACATACTTTACAAAATTAGATGTTCGTCAGTGGTGCTAAGGATCTGCAGATCATTCACCATCGTCCTATCAGTCAACTCTCCTTACTCTATAAGTGAAATTTTATGTAATGTAATGTAACAGGCAGCTAACCATGTCTGTTTAGTGGCTCCGTAGAATGGGTTGTTCCTTGTTTTTCTTACCTTTTCGAATACAGATTTGGGCACATTCCTATACTTCCCATAACAACAAAAGATCAATAATTACTTGCCCTTGCTAAAAATGGGGCAGGATGTATTTGTTTTTCTTTTTCCATTGCTGTTGCTGTTTTGTTCCGACAACATCATGTTATTATTATTAGGCCTAGGCTATTATTATAATATTAATTAGAAAATCAATTTTTGAAATTAGTGAAACGATGTGAATCGTAAGAAGACTGAATTGCGGTTCAATTGTGAATCAACTTTTCTCCCCCACCCCTAATCCTAGGCGTATCTGACGTTCCTCTATGAGACGAACACAATCGCAGTTATGTTTAAAATTGTCTTGAATCTTCCAAGCTGTATAACTGCAGTGAACGATGCCCCATTTCTGAAGGGTGCAATGTAAGCTCTGGGGAGAAGAGTGTAGTGTCGCGAGAGTAGGCTCCGGGGAGTTACATGTACGTCATATGCTCGAACGCCTTGTCATGAATGCACCTGCTTGATGGATGGATACACTTTTTTGGGATTCACAAACAGGGGCACTATTCACTGCCATTATACAGCTTGGAAGAGCCAGTACAATTTTAAATATAACTGCGATTGTGTTAGTCTGAAAGAGGAATGTCAGATAGGCCTAGGATGGTTTGAAGGTGAGTTAGGCGGAGGTAGTGTAAACAGCCTCTGCCAACAAGGCAGGCTACGTGCACTTGGTGTAAATAGACATTCCGTAATAATAACAGCAAGTCACATGAAGAAATAAAATGTTTACCTATGACTTTAAGGGTGTAGGAGCTTGTGGAGTTTATACTAATCTTCCATAGCCCTGTTTGTTTGGCAGAGTTGAGTTGTATTCTCCTTAAATTTTCAACAGTCAGGATGTTGCCCAGGGGACCATCTGCCACTGAACCTGACTGAGACACACCTGAAGGTGTGGGGACAAAACGAGTATGAGCTACCTAGATGATTAAGATGATTAAAACTGATTTATTAAGCATTCTGATCAGAAAAATGCTGGCTCACCTGTGGGGCTGTAAAGTGTAAAGTCTAGAGAATCTCCAGTGACATACACTTTCACATTGGACAGAGTTGGATCCAAAGCAAAAGAAAAGTTTTCTGCCTTGGATGAACTTCTCTCTATCTGAAGAACAGTCACCTTCAAGAACAGCAGTAACAAAGCATTTAGATTAGGATAAGACTGGTTGCATGCAAATTTATACTTACAGTACATTATAAAAGACATCTTTTTAGTGATGATCAGAGTTAATATAGTGAGCTCAAAGCATTGTTAGAACTTACCAGGTCAGTCGTGAGTACATCTTTAATGACTGTAGTGACCTGTGACAGTGTAGTGTTTGTGACCACTATGGTCTGTCCACCAGAAACATGGGCCAGGTCTCTGTACAACTGTATGTCTGACTGAGACACTAAACTTGTTGGCGAGACCTTTTCACGTAATGAGATGGAGCTTGCAAGCAGGAAGTTGACCTGGAAGGTGGAAATAAGAGAGGAGGTTTTACAAAAAGTACTTTACAAAAGGATTCAATTTGCTAATATTAGTTAATGCATTTATGAACTAACAATGAACCATTTTTGCAGCATTTCTTAATGTTGTAATTATGCATGTTTTATGTATTATTGTTCATTGTTGATTCATGATGCATAATGCATTAACTAATCGTTTTTGTATATTAAGACGTATTACATAACTGAAGTAACAAATCAAGCCACTCACTGTTGACTTGGTGCTTTCTATCATGGCCTCAACTGCACTTTTTAATTCTGTGTTCTTTGCTGAAGCATCAGTTAAAACAAAAATGTCTGATGATGGAGGAGCTTGTGTCAGTGTCAACTGAATATCCATGAAACAACAAAACAGAACAGAAAGGACGTTTTAAGTCATTATTTTAGTATGGATATCAAAGGTCAACCTAATTATTCACAATTATTCCTTAATCACATTTTATATTTTATATGTTCTGTGCATACGAATTTCAGTGTGAACTTTTTCAAGCTTAATGAATGTGTCAATCACGGTCCGAACACACACACACCAGGAGTCCTGACAGGCACATATCTGAGAAGTTTCCACCATGAGATGCTAAAAGGGAATTAATATGTTCTTTGAATGTGTCTGCATTCTCAGTCCTAATCAGAGGTCCAGAATCTGTCATGAGAAACACACACATTACAGAGACCAAGAACAGTGCAATTTCAACATAAATTGTGCCTGATCCATGTATCTCACTTATATTCTGACTTATTATCTAAATGTCACAGCAGAAATCGAGACTCAACAGAAAAGTCAATGTTTCTCCAGTCTTGGAGGAATTTCAATGAGCTCACTCGCTTCATTTTTTCTGTTCTTAAAGGGGTCATCGGATGCAAACCTCACTTTTTCATGTTGTTTGAACATTAATGTGTGTTGGCAGTGTATGTACAAATCTACCCTATAATGATAAAAATCCATGCAGTGGTTTTTCATTAATCTGTAAAAATAATATGCCGTCACACCGACAGAGGCCGCTCCCACAATAGTTGATTGACATGAGCTCTTACCTCAGACCAGCTGTCACAGTCCAGTAACTTTCCTCGTTTCGATGCCGAAGCAGGGATGTAAGTTAGACAAGAATACCTCCGATTGAGCGACAGAGGTGTTGTGTTGCTGGATGTAATAATGAACATAGTGGTCGTCGTTTACTCCCGACATCTGAGCCGCTGAAGATGCAGTGGATTACATTTGTTTGTGAAGGGAATGCGCCTCCCGATCTACATATATCCGTCTATGTTCACGCGAATCATTCATGATCCAGCTTCACTTACA
>JAHKKF010531570.1:297-24189 GCA_019740295.1 Labeo calbasu | reverse complement strand
TGTAAAAATGTCAATTTGGTGTAAAGCTGCTTTGCAACGATATGTATCGTGAAAAGCGCTATACAAATAAATTTGAATTGAATTGAATTTGAATTAATAATAATAATAATAATAATAATAATAATAATAATAATAATAATAGTAGCATGGAAATATTGACCACAGCTGATAAAATAAATCATTAAATAAAAAAAAATATAAAAAAAATAAATAGATAAAAGCATGAAAATAGTGACCACAGCTGATAAAACAAACTGTTAAATTAAAAAAAACAAAAACAATAATATTAAAACAAATAAATAAAGCATGGAAATAGTGACCAAAGCTGATAAAAGGTTATTACATCCAAATTAATAATATTAAAAATTAAAGTATGGAAATGGTGAGCACATAATAATAATAATAATAATAATAATAATAATAATAATAATAATAATATAATTTTAAAGAATAAATAAAGCATGAAAAGTGACCACAGCTGATAAATAAAAATTACATAGAAATTAACAAAATTAAAAATTAATAAAGCATGACCACTGCTAATAAAACAAATTAAATAAAAAAAAATAATATTAAAAAATAAATAATACATAAGTGACCACAGCTAATAAAATTAAATTAAAAATTAAAGTCAACACAACTGATAAAACAAATAGTCTGAATAGAAATTAAATATAAACAAACAAACAAATAACTAATATAGTAGTAACCACATTCACAGTGAACGAATATGAATGTTTATTAGTAGCAATCTAAAAGAAATGTTAACGTTTATTATTAAATGATACTTTAATTCTTCCTTTCTTCATTCTTCTCTTTAGGTTCCAGAGTTGGCTGGATTTTGGCTGATCTCCCTCCTCTTCCAGCTGCCTATCCTCCTCTTCTTCATCACTGATGAAGACACCATCATTCTTCCTCTGGAGCGGGCCGTTCACTCTATCTATCTGGCCTTCCTGCTGGGCGAGCTCCTGGCCTCGTTTCTCGCCCTGCGCGTCATGACTCGCAAACTCGCCCAGCAGTTTCACATGAGGCAGTTTGGCCCCGTCCAGGGTCTCCATACAGCAGAAGCCTTGCCTATGTTTGGACTGCCGTACGGGGGCAGGAGTGTGCTGCCTGCGAGAGATATTCAGCCTTACTGAAAGAGGATGCACTATGGAGGCTTACAAAATTTGGTGGTTAGAAGTCTGGTCTTCCACAAATTTGACCTGTCATCAATAAGTGCACTTTTTGTAATAGCTACAGTAAAAGCAGGGAGAACAATGAATCTTGTTTTTGTAGCCACAACTTAACACACTTTTTTATACAGATATGTGACCCTGGACCTTGTCTTAAGTAGCACGGGCATATTTTTAGTAATAGCTAACAATACATTGTATGGGTCAAAATTATCTATTTTTTTTTTTTTTATGCCAAAAATCATTAGGATACTACGTAAAGATCATGTTCCATTAAGATATTTTGTACATTTTTAACCGTATTTATTTTAAAAGTTAATTTTTGATTAGTAATATGCATTGCTAAGAACTTCATTTGGACAACTTTAAAGGTGACTTTCTCAATATTTTGATTTTTTTGCACCCTCAGAAATAGTTTTATCTCGGACAAATATTCTCCTATCCTAACAACAGACTACATCAATGGAAAGCTTATTTATTCAGCTTTAAGATTATACATCAATCTCAATTTTTTAAAAAAAATGACCCTTATGACTGGTCTTAAGGTGCTTGGTTACAAATGGCTTTAATAAAGTGTATTATAGAATAGAGTGTGTATTATTAATATCAACACAAATTATACTACAAATAATAAAGGTAGACAAGCAAAAAAAAAAAAAAAAAAAACCAAAAGCACTACAAAAGTTTGAGGTCAATTAGATTTTTTCTTATGAAAGAAGTTAATTTTTTTCAGCATGGATGAATTAAAATTGATCAAAGGTGATAATAAATACATTTATAATCTTACATAAGATTTCTGTTTGAAGTATGCTGTTCTTTTGGACTTTCTATTTGTTACAGAAACCAGAAAAATATTTCACAGTTTCCACAAAAACATTAAGCAGCACAACTTTTTACCATACTGATAATAATACACTCTAAAAAAATGCTGGGTTATTTTTTAACCCAGATGCTGGGTTCAGCCCCTTGGGTCATTTTATTGGGTTATTTTTAATATTTTTACCCAGGTGCTGGATAGTTTTTCCACGTAACCAAGTTGCTGGTCATTTTTAACGCTGGGTGAAAAGCAGCCCTTCACTGGCTAAGATTTCGGCGACACACCGGCATGAGAATTAGCAGTAAAAATCGATTGTTAAACAAGTTTAAATGTAATATTGTAAACTATGCTGTAACATTATTCACCCAAATAAATTAAAATTGTCTTGTACTTTGTCCATGTGCATAATAAATGTTCATCTTTTGATTACTGCTGTTGCCTCTAGTAATTCTGTGTGTGTTTTTATAAGTTCCAGTCCATTTTAAACCAGCAATATCATTTTTAAACAGTACTTGACTTAAATAAAATAAACCAGCATGTTTGGTAAAAACATTTAACCCAACCAGCTGGGTCTAAATAACCCAGTATGTGCTCTGTCCAATATTCACCCAGTGCTGGATTGCCAAATATTACCCAAGCATTTTTTAGAGTGTAACAACATTTTTTTTCTTAATCACCAAATCAGCATATTAGAATGATTTCTGAAGGATCATGCGACACTGAAGACTAAAGTAATGATGCTGAAAATACAGCTTTGCTGTGAAAGGAAAAGTATTTTAAAACATTAAAATTAAATCAGCTATTTTAAATTTTAATAATATTTTATGATGTTACTGCATTTACTCAAATAAGTGGAGCCTTGATAAGAAAAATACTTCTTTCAATAACATTAACGCATTAATCTTACTCACCCAAACCGCACATAAATAACAGCGCACACACACAGAAATATATAAACTGATGTAATGAGACAATTTAGCACTGCATATAATAGAGAATTTATATTTAGTATAGATTTGTATAGAACAGTGCTACACTATATATATATATATATATATATATATATATATATATATATAAAAAATACATGATGCAGATGCAATATATAACGTAGACACATGGTGGCACTGTGAGACTGTTTCTCTCCCCAGTCCACACTGCTGCAGAACACAATCACAGAATGACTCATCAGCCTAAACTCCCATGAGAACATACACATCAGACTTACTGTTACGCTCATTTGTGTGACATGAAGAACTGTGTCTCTATGAATGAATGTAAAAATAAAGTATGACGTAATAACTGTAAAACATATCCAATTGACTGACTTCATGCAATTCAGCTAATATATGTAAAGCCTGTACATAATGCATTATAATTAGGAATACCTTCACAAAGGTATTCATAAAATAACAAGCAATGCATTATATCTTTGCAAAACTACTTGCAATCAGCCATTTTAATATTACCTATAATTATTACACTTTTAAAGAGTACAATGCATTATAACAGTCAAGTTTTATACAGTACAGATTGTTCTGTATAAAGCACCTTCACAGTAATAAGCAGACAGCTAAGAGTTAATGTAGCAAAATTCATTAATTACGAGAATGAACTGATACATAAAACCATGCATTTTAATGCACCACAGTTTTTAAAGCTATAATAACCATAACAGTGTTTACAAGTGTGAACACGACTGTTTATAATGCATTACATATATGCACATAGGCTCATGTACATATTATGCAAATTAATTATTAATTATTACAGATCATTAGCCAAATGATGTGCTTGTTTTAACAACTTCTGCCAGGTGGGAGGTTCAACACACACACACACACACACACCACACTCTCTGGAGATCTGAGGGGCTTTTCATGAGCAAGAAGATAAAAGTAACTTATGCACCATATTGACTTGTGTCTTACATTTGAGCAGTAATTTGGCATTTCCTGGAGAGACAGAGAGTCTGTGTCAGTGCGCAGAACGCTGATACACATCTAATTATTACTATAACAGATGGGAGACCTGTCAGCATATGCTGGAACAACATTATAATGCTAACGAAAACACTGGCGAGATTAGACGTTCGCCTCTGATTTCATTTCTAATGATTTCTGTCAGCACTTCTGTTTACTCACCGTAATGGATGATATTTCAGATTGTTTCTTACAGATCTTTTTTTTTTTCATAAATATCTCTCTTTCCTGCATTTAAAGCCAGACACAGTCTGGTTGGCAGTTGCTCCAGGTGTTGTGTTGTTTTTCATTTGCATTAAACATTGTCTGGATCTGCAACGCAGTCAATTAAGAAGATAGAGCCTAGCAGTCGGGCTTACAGTGGGTTTTTGAGAACTGCTCTCACAGCATAATTTTATTTTCCTCCATCCTTGTTTACATTTAGAAATGCTGCAGTGCTTCAAACGCAGAGAGGTTTCTATACCGCAAACAAAACTGACAAATGAAGTGGGTTTTATTCTGCAGAGGTGCAAGACTTCTCTTATGGTCTCATAAAGGAATGTTTATTTCCCTTTAAGCTCACCGGTTCGGGTGTAAACACATGAGTGGGTGTACATTAAAATCTTTTAATCGTCCTTTATTTGTTGTTCGCTGGTTGCTGCCATCTGTAACAAAACAGAATTCAAAACATTCCACATACTTTTATTCAGCAAGGATGCATTAAATAGACCAAAAGTGAAACATCTTAAAATTAAACAATAAATAAATATATAAATAATTAAATAATTGTTACAAAACCTTTTTTCCAACTAAATGTGGTTCTTTTGAACTTTCTAGTCAACAAATAATCCTGAAAAAAAAAAAAAAAACATGGTTTTCACAAAAATATTAAAGAAATGATCATTTTGGGATTTTTATTTTGAAATAGATTTAAAGATAGGACTTTGCATCATAAAGCAATTTGCCAATGACCCATGGAAGCATCAAGCAGGTTTGCAACTTCAAATTTATATAAAATTATATAAAGCCTTTGCATCATTTGGAGCGACCACGCTTTGTGTGGTGCAACCAATAATTAGGAATGGCTGTATTAAAATAAAATAAAATATCTAATTTCTGTGGTTGAGATATGAATCACTGCTAACAGCATGCTTAAGTGAATAGTATATTTAAAACATTTGTATCAGTTTAATGCAATTTACAGGGAAAATAAAACTGCTAACTACATTTAAGAAGGTGCTTTATTATTTATAAAAGCACAAAATAAATGCAAATACTTTGTTTCTAAACACTTTACTTACTGAGAACATCTAAAAAAAAATGTTAAGCATGTTATGGAAAAAAATTAATTTAAATATAAATCATGGTCGCACCACATGACATTTTTAAGGCTATAGACAATTCATCAAGAGGAGAACAACTCCAAACTCCAAAAATCACTTAATTTTAAATTTTAATATGAATTTATGTGTACACAGCATACTTAATGCATGAACAATTACAACAGATATTATTTTTTTTATTTTAAAATTGACCTGTTGAAAATTCTTATACGTCAATGACCCTTAAATAAATGCAGCATTCATAAGCATATAAAAAAAAACCATCATAGTCACAGTCAGTCTAGTGCACCTGCCAAAACCACAGTGAAGTGACCTTCTTATAACAGAGACTACTGAATAACATGTGGAATAGTTAAGTAGGTTCAAAACAATGAACTAATAAGGGTATCAATGCCTTGAATCATGCACGTTAACAAAACCACAAAGAAAAAAATAAATCTCATTTTGTTATCTCATCTCTCGAGTTCGCTCTCTTTCTGGTCTTTTGTATAGGGCTCTTCACAATACATATTGTTCCAAAGCTGCTTTACGAACAACAGCGGCTCACAAACTCTCTAGTAAGCAGCCTCAGGCGACAGAGTCAGGAAAAAACTCCCTAAGATGTTGAATGAAATGAGGAAGAAACCTCAGGAGGAAGCAACATTCTGCTGGAGAAAACTCCTCCTCTTAAAATCTCATCTCTTCTGTTTTCTCTAATCTCTTCTTGCCTCCTCTCTCCCGCAGTAGAGGTCATTATAATCTATATACTGTATGTATGACTCTTAAAGGGATAGTTCACAGAAAAACAGTCAACACATACTCACACTCATTGTTGTTCCAAACCTGTATGACTTGTAAGAAACTCTGAAACAAGATTGGACCCCACTGACTTTCATTGTATGGTATATTATATATATATTTTTTGTATGTTCCACAGAAGAAACTAAGTAATACAGGGGTAAACAATCAATAAATAAAAATGTAATTTTTTTGGCTATACTCTCCCTTTAAAAACTGTATCTAATTGTCTTTTGGGTCTTCTCAAACAGTTTTAGCTCTTCCCATCTGAGCCATTTAACAAACTATAATTTCATAAATCAAATAATTTGCTTCAAAAATTAAAAGAATTGGGGACAATAAGAACAAACAATGAGGTGGAGTCCTTACCATCCCACTGGAACAGATTTACTCCCATCAAAGAATTTTTTTTTTTTTTTAAAAAACCCTCTTTTAAGTCTTCAGTTAGCTGCCTCAGGTTAAAACAAGACAGAGAAAACACTACTTAAGGATAGCTTTCTGTTTACAAAAGAAATCTTTATGTAAGGGATAATCCACAGCTGGGTGTGCATTAAATGACTTTAATGCATGAGATGGAGGCAAACAACCTCTTTAAAGTGCATTAAAATCATTTAATTCACACCTAGCCATGGATTAACCCATTTACAGCATAGTCATTTGCCAGCATTTACAAGTTAAAGCTGTCATTGACATTTACAGGGCAAAATTGACCTGATGAGTAAAAATTGTTTTGTTTTTGTTAACGGCTCAGGCTCAGAGCGAGAAAGAGAGAGAGAGAGAGAACAGCATTGCAGTGTTATCTCTCATTGCAGAGAAGTATATTTCTGTACTATATTTCTCTGCACATTAATATAGAACAGTGATTAAAGTGACTTGTCTTGAACTACCTGTGTATTGAATGCTTTTAATGGACACCTTCCAGCCAATCAGAAATAAGTATTGAGATAGACCATGGGTATAATTAAACGTATCTGAGTAGATCTACAGTTCACTTAAAAATAACCCTCAATGCAGTCTCTGCGCCCCATCTTCAATATACTTTAAAAATCACAGCAGATGTTCAAAGATAGTTAAAGTCATATAGGCAAGCAGAGCCCTGCGTTTCAGCCCGGGCTCGACGGCCCAAACTTATTTACGCCCCTAGGGCTGGGCTTCGGGCCAATTTTCACATCATAGCTCAGACACGGCCTTATTCTCCTTATTTTTGTATTTTAGATGTCAATAAATTATGGTGATGAAAAAGATTTGCCGTGCTGGTGAAAACAACACGAGACCGTGCTCAGATGGTGTTTAGTATCCCCGCCAGCAGCAGCAACGAGCACGCCTTCAGCGCAGCTGGACGAGTTCAGCGTTCAAGCACATGCAATAGGCTATAGCTTGCAAAAAGATATATGAATTATTTATTAATAAACTAGTGTTAGTGTCGCAAAGATTAAGTTACCGTTCCTAAATCGCCATCTCCTCATTTGACGCGCCTTTAGAGAGAAGTCTTCACGGATTTTGTATCGAAAGAGTTTTTGTTTTTCAATTTCATTTTAAAGTAGTAATTCAAAGCTTTCTATAGATACATTTATCGGGTCTGTGAGGCATGCATTTGCTGAGTTTCTGTTCATCATTGCAAAGCCCTCCAAGACGTCAGAAAGCGCATCCCGTTTTCTTTATTTTATAAAAGCACGAGGATTTGTTGATATTTTGAGGGCACATAAATACAAGTAGACCCTGAGGTCTTACCATTATGAGCAAAAATGATGGCGTATTTTAAGTTGTTTTAAGTGATCGCCCTGGCACCTCCAAGTCCTGTAAAGCACGCTTTAGCTCATCTCCACACAAACGATTGGATAAGCGTATAACAGCGCATATTTATATACTGTAACTTAAATGTTTAAACTAACACTGTGATATGCTTGAACTCTTTTATAACTATAGATTTTATTTTAGGCAAGTCGTGATTATTTGAGAAGGCTATGTTGATCAAACATAGGCTATGAACTCACTGTCTGCCGTTGGCCGCTTGGGCGTTACTTTAAAAACAAAAATGTATATTTAATGAACAAAAAAAGCTTAAACACAATTTCAATAGCTGAAACAGTACTATAAGTTGTTTTGGGAGAAGGGGAGAAAAAGAGACAAGTTGGGGTCGGACTCGGGCCAAGAATTCTTTGAATTCTTTAATTAAGAATCTAAGCTGTCGGACAAAGGCCAGGCTAGGGCTCTATAGGCAAGTGTGAGTTGAAAAAATAAATAGAGTGGTATTTGTAAACGTGCCCAAGATTTTATGCACTGGCAAGATTCTCATCCAGTTGTCACAAACACTTGCCATTAAAAGCACAGGTTCCGAAGCAAAAATTAAATCATAAAACACAAAACGCATAAAACAGACAGCAAAACTGCTATTAATGAATAATAAATTAAAAAAAAAAAGTGATAAAACAAGACACAGTTTGCCCTGTGACAATATTACAACCCAATGTAATATTAATGAAAAACGATAATTTTAGAAATGTAATTCTAATTTTGGAATTATAACTACATTTTAAGTGTATTACTTAATGTATGTCTGCCTGAGTGATTATTTTAAATTTACAAATATAAATAATAAGTATAAATGATTTATTCAATTAATGGTGCATAAGTTTACTAATACATTTCACTGCTGATTTATTTATTGTATTTTTAAGTGACACTCCTGATTCCCCCAATTAGCAATGACACATCACACCTTAAATATTGGTTACGAATCGGATACTCCTTTTTCCATTGTATTCTAATGTAAAATGTTATTCTTATTGACACTGGCTTGAAATACACCTCTGTCAACAAAGTTAAAGCAAAACTAATTATTCAAAAGCATCAAACTACATGTAACTCTTATTCATTTGCAGATGATTCATCATACCATTACATTGTTTATTGTTTATTGGGATCCCCATTAGCTTCCACAAAGTGGTTGCTAGGTTTCCTGGGATCCACAACTCAATCCAAAACAAACAGTCATACAAATAGACAAAAAGACAAAAAAAAAAAAAAAAAACAGTATACATCTCAGCAGTAGCATGAGATCAGTAACATGATTTTCAGTATTCTATGTTATAAGTAGGAAAATCATAAGTAGGTAAATAAGAGGAAAAGCTTGTATACTGTAAATCACATTGCAGCTGAAGTGTGCAATGTTTTTGATACTAAAATACTTTCTCCTATGCCAGTTTAATGTGCACAGAAAACTACAAAGACAAATCATTTGTAGACTGATTTTTCATTAAGATTGTAAACACTGTGGTTCTGTTTGTCTGATCATTTTTACTACACCAATAAAACAACTTAGCTCTGTCTGGCTAATGAGAGTGAGAGTGCTAAGAAATCTGTCCAAAAACAATCACTAGTTTTGCAGAAATTACACTCAACTTTAAGCATTCTGCAAAAGTGGGATCAAAATCCTTTTAAATTATGATGTGGTCAAAATATCTTGCATTTACAACTGGAAAGTTACAACACTTTCACCTCAGATAGCTCATTAGCAAGCAGCTGTATTACCACAAAAGGACCTTTGAGAGGTAATTTAACAATACGCACAGACAGTTTTCATACTATAAATATATATTCTATGCAGTAGCGTGGTAATAATAGTATAGAGCAATGGCTTTGCTTCCCGTGAGTCTTTATGTATTGTGTGGCAAGCCACTTCTAAAGCATTTGAGGCTGGTAGATACACCGCTGCAAGAGGTACAGCTTCTGCTTCAGCCTGCAGGGAAAAGATAAAGAGGAAAATCTCCTTTGCATTTTTAAGGAGATCCATCTCAGTTCCTTTTTTGTAAGATGCAGGCGATGACCTAGCAAACATGTCCTTTCTGTTTAGAGATGAACCTAATAAAAATAAAAAAAATCCCACATTTAATCTAAACATTAACATTTGAAGTCATCATATCTAGACGTTAGCATGCCTGGGAGTGACGAGGGATGCACTGGCTGTTGTCGAATTGAGAAATTTGGGCAACAGGGAATTCCCTTGATTCTATTTATCCCTTCTTCAGGGAACGCTGCACATATTTCGCATCCTCGGCTGCATGTCGTGTAAAATAAAAGTAATAATGGGAAAGTGATGGATGCCATTGTGTGGATGGCTTCATTACATGTTGACACTTCCCAGATAGAACGTCCTTTGGGAACCACATTCGGACCGATCTGTGCATGATTGATAGGTTTTATTAACAGTTGTGGAAATATCATTTCTGAATCCGTTTCGAGACCTGCACGCCATAGGAAGAGTGAACCAGATAATACTGTAATCCTGTACAATTTTCATTATTATTTCATAAGGAAGCTTTTGTGCATTTTTAACATTAACATATCAACATGGAAAGTATATCATAAGTTGTGTTTGGAAAGGCATACTTCATGCTAATTTTGCTATATGCAATATTTAAACAAAATGCTAACTGTGTATGCACAGAATAGCCAGATGAAACACAAACACATTTCATAAACCAAAGCTCTGAAATAAACAAATGCAAAGCATCTGCTTTAATTTTCAATATCTAGTGTGGCAAACAAAATAGAAGTTAATTCAACAAAACGTATTTCTCATTAATGGTTCTGAATGACAAAAAGAAGACTTTTACACAAAATTAGATGCAAAACACTATTTGTACAACATGGAATGCTTGATTTTGATTGGTTAATCATGGATTTCTTTGCTAGTTTTATGTCTCATATTTCACATGGTTTCCATTTTCTCATGGTTCCCTTCTCACATAGTTCAATTCAATTGATTCGTCAATCAATATTTCCATTTTAACGACCAGATATTAATTTTCAAATATTTTTGTATAATAACAAAACTGCATCATTTAAGTTAAATTCAACAGATTCAACAATCAATATTTCCATTTTTTTGTCCATCCATCCACACATTCATTTATTCATGTATTTATTCACTGCTTGCAGGATGCTGTTTAGCAAGCAAAATAATGTATAGTCAGCCAGTCAATATAACCTGTATTTGGAATATTTGATTTTGATTGGTTAAGTAGCAATATTTTTGTATAATAACACTTAAACTGCACAATTTGCCAAGCAATCAATTTAGTGATGTCAGTTCACATTCAGGGTTCGACAATTCTTGGGACAGTCGACGAATTTGTCACTGCCCCGATCAGGCCACTGCCGCATCGTCACGAAAGTTTATCATTTGCACGTGTTTTTAAGCATTGTTAATTTGAAGCAATCACAGAGAGACATGTCTCTGATGGACAAATAGCCTACAAAAATACTCGTCTTGACGATTAACTTTGTAGCTTTAACAATGATTCATCTATATTTAATTTATACAGTGGAGTACAGATGCACCGATCGACCGGAAATATTTCAACCGATCTCTGTTCCGGGTTTGCTTACGAACTGCATGCAATCATTTTTCAAAACATCTTGTGTCTGGAAATATTACAAACTCTTCAAACATCCGTTAACAGAGGCTAGAGACGCTGAAGACGAACGCAAAGAGGAAAAAATACTGTAGCAGGCAGAGCAAGATCACAATGCACAAAATATTGCAAAATATTATCCTAAATACTGAAACGGGGGTTTATGTGAATGTATCTCTGATGGCAATCTGGTATCTTGGTATGTAAAATTTTGGTGTCATATAAGCTTATTTTTTAAAATAAATAATAGCATTAGTCAAAAACAATAATAACACCAACTATTTTATTTTTTTGTGGCAGGGCAAGTGAAAATTTTGACCGGCAAGTAACAATCTGAACCAAAAAATTCTTAGCGTTGAGACCTGACTTTGTATCACTCATGCATCACTTTGCTTCCCTTCTCACATGATAAAAAAAAAAAACCCTTAAAAAGTGCAATTCAATAAATTTGACAACCAACATTTCCATTCCATTAGCATTTATTTATTTATCTAGCTAGCTAGCAAGAATCGGTTCAATAAGCAGAATAATGTATAGTCAGCCAATCAATATAACAATAATTATATAAGTAATAACAACAACAACAGCACCACCACACCTTTACAATAAAAAAAGACAACTTCCTTTTCTTTCCTTTTTAGATAATAGCCTATAATCAACCAGCTAGCTCTACCTTTTAAATTTTTAGGACGATTATTAATCTAGTTGAATAAATATGCGGCATAGCAAGGCCATGTGACAACAATGCAGCAAACCTCTGTTTGAAATGCCATTGCATATGTGCTAGTATTGCATTCCTGAGTAAGGGCGCCTGAATTCAATGTGTGCTTTTAAACCAGTGATTGTTGAATGTAATGCAGAACCGTGGCCCTCGAAAGCGAGTGGAGCTCATCTCTGGCATGAGAATTGAGTTTTATTTAGCTAGCCGCATCCACATAGCCTCTCTGCCCAGACACCAATTGAGAAAATCACATTTTCAATTTGTCTGGCCATTTGTGTCAGAGGCAATTCTGAAATAACAGAGCCCTACAGGTGGTATAAGCGGCTGTTCAGGACGTTGATGAATTTGGCTTAGCAGAGGTTTGTGTTTAATCTCAGGATTCTGTGACAGCCATGAGCGCTGGGCCTGTTAGGAACTTGCAGCACGGTTAATGACTTTAGCCTCAGTGTTGACGAGCAGCTGAATAAAACACTACATTTGACGTTCACTACAGGATGAGAAATGTTCCAGAGCATTCAGGTGTCACTCACTACACTGACAGTCAGAGACAGAAGACGCAATGCATGAATTATATACTGTAGCATATAGTGTGTGGCCCCAAAAATTGATAGCGGAGTTGCACTTAATATTTTGTATAATATTTTTTTTGTTTTATTTTATGTTAATAAATTCTTAATCATAATAATGATATTTGTACAATAACAAATTTATAAATATATTTAGTTTAGGGGTGTCAGTTTAACATGCTAACAATTAGTTACGAAAAAAATAACACGATTAAACTATTTTAACGCAGTTAACATGCCCCCAGACCTGTAAGTCATCTTATGTTTCATATAGTTGACTTGACAAATATGATGCAGGGCAACAACTCCACAAATGCAGTTATGCCCTAAAATTCAAGATATTGGTGCCAAAAATGCCCATGTATGTGTTTTGTCTCATATTTATATATATTTATATCACACATATCACAGGCAGTAACAGAAATATGACACGAGTGCTGATTTTGAGTGCTGACCACGAGCTCAAATGTGACTTTATACAACAGTTCAATAAATAAGAAGTTAATATTGTGTTATATTTTGAACAATATTATGGGTTTTTGGTCAATTTTACAGAGAACATATTACCTTTGAAGCCATAGCAGAATTGTTGCGTCTCCGAGCAACAGAGCGGTGTTTAGTTTCTGATTGAATCCACGTTTTGAATGAATCGTGTGAATCAATGATTCAAAACCCCATTCCTGAATGAATCAGCTGTTTGAACGAATCAAATGAATGACTCAAAGACATTTACTGCCACGAGCTGACAGATTTAGTTTCTTATTTAGAGTATCATTTCATTAAAAAATAATAATAATAATAATAATAATAATAAAAATAAAAACAAAAACATTATAGGGATAGTTCACCCAAAAAAAAAAAAAAAGTTTAATTCTGTTATTATTTACTCACCCTCTTGTCGTTTCAAACCTTTCTTTTGTGAAACAGAAAAGAAGGTATTTTGAAGATTGTTGGTAACAAAGCTGTTTGGGTTATCATGACTTTTGTCATATGAACAAAAAATACTGAGATATTTCTCAAATTATCTTGAGAAATTCTATGTTGAATCAAACCAAATATTTTTTTTCTAAAGCTACAATTTGTAATGTGTACTTGATACTTTCTGATTTAACACAAAAATAGCTTTAAATAATCTTTGTGGGTATTTTCACAGTCTAAATTATTTTGCGATCAATTAGATTAATTAATGGAAACATCATGTAATTAATTAGATTAAAAACCTTAATCAACTGACAGTGCTGATACATACATGCATACATATATACATATATCATAGCTATTATCATACAAAAATATTCACAATATTTTTGAAAAATGATCTGTATATCAGTTATTTATGGAAGCTAAATGTCGGTACATTTTTAGAAACTTAAAAAAATAAATAAATAAATAAAAGAAAGAAGAAAGAAAGCCAGATTGTTTCCAAAAATTCTGGAAAATTTTCTGCATTCCCAATTTCCCAATTTGGAATTCTGATTTCAGAACTGCAAAACATAAACTCACAATTCTCAAGAATCTGAATTGTGAGAAACTCACAATAGTGAAAAAAAGAACTGAGATTTAAAAAGTTGCGTTTAATAAGCTACCATAGTTATTATACACTATTTTTATCTTCATGAGATGAAAAAGGGGCCAGGTATCTACCCATCTATGAGGTACCATTTGTGCATTAGTTGTAAACATATTCATCCCTGTGGCTAAATTCATAGACATGTTATTTTATCATGAAGTATTTGCAGTTCCCCTTTTCAGGACGTCATGTTTTTCCCAGAGCGTTTAATATTCCCTCTGACATATTTGGGTTCCTGAATTTTTTTCTCTATCCAAATAAAAACCTATTCATGTTTAATGTCTGCAAACATTTTTGAGAGAAAATAGGCCATGTACTAGAAACAATTGACTAAAGAGAGGTGAAGACATGTTAATGCAGGCTGTTATTATTCAAAAAACCAACCCATTTGCATGACACAAAATATGACATTAATGGTTTCGACGAGACACACACAGCCACAGGTCATTCATTATTCACCGAAAATGCCATATAACAAATGTTAAACAATGCCTAAATTTAGTGCCATTACATTTTGAGGCTACTTAAAAATTAACAAAATATTTCACATGCCTCGCAAGCAGGCTTTTGTTTCAACGTCCTATACTCTACCAAACAAATAGCGCATAACACTTATCTCCACCAACACAGACACACTCCTTAAGACAAACGCACAAGATGTGCTGCACACAAATGAGCAGGGCTCTGCCCAGCAGTGAGGTTTTGTATTGTAAGTATGCATCATATCAATGCGGTCTGCAGCTTGGATGCCCCAGATCCTACAAATAACCGGGTAGTTTTGAGGCATGTACAGATTGGCCTGTCACCACTCCATGCGTTTAAACATATTCAGACCTCCAGAAAAACAGTGACAAGTCTGACAGAGAAACACATACACATGCGCATGAAAGGCAAAAGCAACATTTGTGAGATGGTAAACAAACAACTGTTTAAGAAACCACTGGGTTCTCGAGTCACTGACTCGTGGAAACAAGATTTCAGAATTCACTACAAACGAGATGCCTCGGTTTCGCGTTTCTGTAGTCGACAACCCAGAGAACTGAAATAACCCATCAGGAGGAGGAGAACAGCAGCTCTGCAGGTCTTAATGATGTCAAAAGGGAGACTTAAGTTTATCATATTCTGAGTGGTTGTTTACTGGCCTGGGTCAAAAGAGCTCACCCACAAGTCTCTCTGATATTCAGGTTTGTAGATATGGCTCAGCAGGGGCATTTTCTCTGAGGAGGCAAGGCAAAGATACTAAACACTAAATATGAGCTCAATATAGTGTGTAAATCACACATTTTCTCCAAAGAGACAACATCCTGCAAATCAGTCAAACTGGTGAAAACGAACATTCAAAACCGAGGTAATAACATTTTTGGTAACAAATAAAAAGCAATAAGAAATGTATGTATTTATTTATTTAAGACTCGTGTGTAAGACTGAATTTATTTGATTAAAAAAAAGAACAGTAAAAAAATAATATTTAAAATATTTAAATATTTAAAATAATATTTTTACACATAAAAACACCCATTTTCTATTTGAACATATTTTAAAATGTAATTTAATTCCTGTGATGCAAAGCTGAATTTTCAGCATCATTACTCCAGTTTTCAGTGTCACATAATCATTCTAATATGAAATGTTTACAATAAGGTTCATTAGTTAACTACATTAGTTAACATGAACTTAGAATGATCAACACTTCTACAGCATTTATTAATCTTGGTTAACATTAATTTCAGCATTTACAAATGCATTATTGAAATCACAAGTTGTGTTTGTTAACATTAGTTAATGTACTGTGAACATGAACCAACAATGAACAACTGTATTTTTATTAACTAACATTAACAAAGATTATTAAATAGTGTAATAAGTTAGTACAATACATATTACATTAACTAATGTTAACAAACGACACCTTATTGTCAAGTGTTACCAAAATATTTAATATGAGAAAGTCAAAGTGTCTTGCATTGCTAGTAACACAACTGTGCATTTGTTGTCTAAACATTACAGCACATGCACTGTGTTCCTTGGAGAATAATACTTGTCATCTAATACTGTAGCTGTTTCCTGGAGCTAACCAAATGCTCAGTAATGTATAACCTGTCCAGAAATCGGCTCAAGCATTCTCCCAGTGGGCCGCCCCGTCTCACATCACATGTTTTTCATTCTGACACATAAAGGCAGTGATGTAATGGAGGCCAGAGGTGCTCTAATGCCACTGCAGCATCAGATGTAATTAAACCTTTCTAGTTCCCTACAGCACCTGTCCACTCATGACCCGCGGGTCAGACGGAGTCTTATTCTGCACCCCTTCCAAGGAGTTTGTTTTCTAAGTAGCTTCTGTCCATGTGGGAGCATTCAAGGAACTGTGACAAAAGTTCAGAGGTCAGCTGCTCAGGGAAATAAGGTAGGAAATCACTGAAAGGTTACATTCCTAACATCAAGACTGGACTATTCCTGTCTTTTTTTCTCTACCCCAGGCCTGTCCATAATGGCTAATAGTATTTTATGGGGGGAAAAAATGAATTGTTTGTTTTCTATTTTTAACAATGATTGTGTGACCTGTTGATTGCATGTTTAAGCAAAAAGTAATAGAAAAGAACGCAAGTCAACATAAAACAGAACATTTAAAACATTTTTGTCAATAATGTGATAGGGTTTTTTTTTTTCTGAATAAAACAAGATAATGAGCAAGAAAAAAAAACAGTGTAGGACATAAAAGTTGCATGAATTTATCAAAAATTGATAGGATAATAATAATAAAACAAAATAGCTCCATAATGAAGCCAGTACCTTAACTGCAAGTTTCCAATCAACTTATCAGCATATCCCAAAGTTAACCAGCACAATGATAGAACTATAGAAAAAGACAGAACGATAGATGGATAGAATAACAGAACGATAGAAAGAAGGATATAAAGTATAGACAGAATAATAGAACGACAGACAGAAGAGATAGATAGAATACATAGATAGAATGACAGATCGATAAATAGAAAGAACGACAGAACAGAAAAAAATACAACAATAGAACGACAGATAGACAGATAGATAGACAGACAGATAGATAGATAGAACGACAGACAGATAGATAGAATGACAGATAGATCAATACAGAACAGAACAATACAAGACAGATAGAACAATAGAATGACAGAACGACAGATTCTCAGCATATCCCAAAGTTAACCAGCACAATATTCTCAGAAAAAGCAAGATAGAACGACAGAACGATAGATAGACGGATAGACAGAACAACAGAACAGAACGATACAACAATAGATAGAACAACAGAACGACAGATAGACAGAACAATACAATCAGTGTTGGGGGTAACGCATTACATGTAACGCAAGTTACATAATATTATTACTTTTTCCAAGTAACTAGGAAAGTAACGCATTACTTTTTAATTGACAAGAAAATATCTGAGTTACTTTTTTCAAATAAGTAATGGCAGTTACTTTTCCACCAATTTATTGATTAAAAGCTGTCCTGTCCCCATGTTGAGAGAAATCGGGAGTAAGGTGTTAGTTCTAGAATAAAAGTGAACATGCATTAATTCATCTCACTCACAAAAAACAGAATCATTATTCCTCAAAATGAACAAAAACAGTGAAATTCAACTCAGAATATGACGCAAACATGCAATAATTATGTTAAATAATACAAATATCCTTTATGCATTTAATCCCATTTTATTAACCAATGTCTTTGCTGCTGACCTTCGATGATCCTATTCAACCATATTAATAAGCAAAAATTACTCAAGATAATCTAACGTTTGTTTTCCTTTTTTTTTATTGCTGAAGAGTTGACTTTTTTTTCTTCTGTGGTCTACTGTACAGACATGAATTTACTTTTCTTAAAGCCTGAGGCTTTTTGTGTGAAAAGGCTTTTACATTTGCCAAAAGTAGAACTTTTTATATTAAAAACAAACAAGCAAGCACTGCCCAGATTTAAAAAGTAACGCAAAGGTAAATTAACGCATTACTTTCCATAAAAAGTAACTAAGCAACGTAATTAGTTACTTTTTTAGGGAGTAACTCAATACTGTAAATGCATTACTTTCAAAAAGTAACTTTCCCCAACACTGAATACAATGATAGAACAATAGATTCTTAGCATAATCCCAAAGATAACCAGTACAATATTTTCAGAAAAAGCAAGATAGAACGATAGAAAAATAGACAGAAAGATAGATTGATAGAACAACAGAGCGATAGATAGAAGAATAGAAAGAAGGATAGATAGAATACATAAATAGAACAACAGATAGAACGACAGATAGAATGAGATTGATAGAAAGAACGAACGACAGAACAGAAAAATAAAACAATAGAATGACAGAACGACAGACAGATAAAACGATAGAACGACAGAAAGAACGACAGATAGAACGACAGATAGATCTAAAATAAATATCTGTTGAAAATAAATATGAAATTAAGTTATTTTTTATAATTTATTTTATTATATATTTATTTATTTATTTTTATTTATATGCCAGTAGGAAAAAAATTGCATGGGGGTTCACCTCTTTTGAACCCAATTTCTTTTTTTTTTTTTTACTTCAGTAATGTCATAGCCAAATGTAATATCACTAAGTAGAGCATGGCAATATCAACGTCAAAGTCAGGAGATTGATTCCCAGGAAGGGCATTATGTTTACCTTGAAGGCAATGTAAGTCACTTTGTATTAAAAGTATCAGGGGAAAAAAAAAAAAATGCATAAATTTACTCTTCTGAAAAGGTGAAATTGCTTAGAACAGTATTCTAAATGACTACATTTGTGTTTTTAGTTAACATGACACAATGACCTGTGTACAAAGGTCCAGTTATCAAAGTCAAGTCAACCTTTAGTTCTCTAGCAGATTGTTTCAAAGCAGTTTCACAGTAATAAACAGGAAAACAACTGAATAAAGGATGCAAACCTTATTAAATATTAGACAAATTCTGCTAACATTCAGCTCCAGTCAGTTCAGTGTTGATTACGATTTGGTTCAATAATGGTGTAAAAGCTCATTTATGAAACAAGTTTAATTCAGCAGCTCTTAAGAAGACAGTAGTGTCATTATTCAGAGAGCTTTGCAGCAGAAACTGTCAAATATATGAAGGTTGCATCGCTGAATCTGTTACTTTCCTATTTATTGTGAAACTGCTCTGAAACAATCTGACCTGTATAAAGTGCTAAATCAAGGCGACTTGCCTTTTGCATAACATCATCTACATGCACAAGTCAATTTTAAATGTTAACCAATATCCAAATGTAGTAATTTAGAGGACTGTTGCAAACAATTTCACCATTTTAAAGTCATGCATTTATACATTTTTAATAATGTTGCAAAATTCATTAGTCATGAACCAATTTGATTTCACTATAAAGCAGCTCTACAGAATACAAGAGTGTCATTACTCAGTTCAATTGAGTTCAAGTTTTATCCAATCGTGACAGTGCTGTCAAATCATATTGATTCCCATTAGTGACATTACTGAATATTAAGTGTCTTTTAAAGCCCAACTAAGCAAGCCCATAAGTTGACAGAAATGGAGGGAAAAGCCATGGAAGAAAGCAGTTTTCTGAATTCTCAGGAAGATCACAAAGACAAACTTACCAGAAACTTGTATTAATAAAGAAAACCAAGTCACTTCTGACTTCATGTTGACTTTAACTGTCAAGCCACTATTTGCTACCCATTTCATATTTAACCTTGCCTAGCAATGTCCCCTGTAGCAATATAACAGTCAGCGTCCCCCAAGTGTGTATATTTGAAACTGTAATCATCCGGACATGTTCTCCCCTCCCCTCTGCAATATCTCAAATAAGTCACATCATGGATACGCTCAGCATACTTAATTACAGAACCCTGTTCCTCGGCCCAGCAGAAGGCTCTCAAAAACTAATTGAGTCACGGTAAAAATTGGAGAGGTCCTGTATGAATAATTAATGAAGGCCAGAGCCTGATTTTTCACCATACGGTTGGCTTATTATCAATGCAGATGTGAGGCACAGCCATTTATCCTGAAACTGAGAAAAGATGAGCTCCCGAAAAAGTGTGAACACTATCACAAGAGTGCGGATGGGTGTGCCTGTTAATATCCCAAACTGCGAGGCCTGAAAAACTACCAGTATGCAAATGCTTCTACCTGTGCAAGTTCATTTTTGGCACATTACAAAACGTGTCTGAGAAAAACAGAAACTCTTTCAGATAAAAGTCTGTCATTGAAAACCACCCAGAACCCCTATAGCAGCACACTACTACCCGCTCAACACCTTAGTAACCTCAGTAAATGGATGTGGCACTCATTGTTGGAGCTTCTGTTTACTATAGATAGAGAATATCATAAATCATCATCATCATCATCACCTTGTGTGGAATCCAGATGGCGGCACTGGCTTATTTCATTGTGTCCAGGTGAGGCTTCTTGGGGCTTGGGGAGTAAAAATGTAATTTAGAGTATGAGAAATGAAATTGTTCAATGCTCCAGGGACATTTTGCAGCCAGTTGGACTTGATAGATTCTCTACGTACACACATGCACAAATCCACTCTCTCACACACACATACATGAAAACATGACTGCTTAAAGAAACAGTTCACAAAATTCAAAATAAAAATTCTGCCATTATTTTAGTCACTTCCAAACCTGTAAGATCTTATCTTATCATGTAACGTGAAAGGTGTTACTCTTCATCTTCTGATGTCTTAGTATGATTATATTTAAATGCTTAGTTTTATGATGAAAGCTCTGTAGTTTTAATTTTGCTTTAGTCCAGCAAATGTTCACTTAGAAATATAAGTCCATATAAGCCTTAGAAACGCATCAGGGTAATTCCATGCAAATGTCAACCTTACCATGAAAAAATAAAAAAAAATTACCAAAGGTTTTTACTACACTGATAGCACAGATGTCCACATTTGGTAGTTCAAAAACCCATGTTAGGTCTCTCTTAAAGTTTTTAAAGCTTTTTTTTTAATTATCAGTGAATGATTTTCCATAATCTGGTAAGTGCTCTATTCAGGCTTATCACATCCATAGCAGTACATATTCCTCATAAACAGATACATCAAAATTAAAATAAAGTAACAATTATAAGTTCTGTGAAGAGCCATCGCTTCTCTATTTGTTGGGTATTATTGAGTGTGGTTTGTGCATTTTAATTCACAGAAATCCTACAAAGTATGTAGTCTCTCAAAAACATGAAGTTCTTTTTTGTCACATAACGCATGATTATTTCCCTTTTTTAACATAGAAAATTTATGCATAGACTGATATTTTTCTGATGTTTAGACTCAAGGGTTTATTAAAACATAAACGGATGGTTCAGTATATTGGTAATACACATTCTCTAAGCATTTATGTGTCACATCCATAACGCTGGATTTGCCCACGAATCAAATATGATACAATATGCTTAATATGGTTAAAATATGAGATTGGTTGCAAATAATTAATTTAATGTTTTTATAAATATATATAACTTGGTTACTGTGCATTTGGTTTATTGGTATGTTTGCATAAATCTCATTCTTATTCATTTAAATTATGACTGACAAGTATGCATCAAGTTTATCTATGTTAAAGGCATGCCATTTTGTATGCAATTAGATATTTTTAATCACACCATTTGTGACCATGGACCACAACATGAGATTTCATATTACTAATCAAAAATTAAGTTCTGATATATTTACGGTAGGAAATTCACAAAATATCTTCATGGAACATGGTCTTTACTTAATATCCTAATGATTTTTGACATAAAAGAAAAATTGATAATTGACCCATACATTGTATTGTTGGCTAAACATTCCCATGCTACTTAAGACTGGTTTTGTGGTCCAGGGTCACATTTGTGCATTATATTTAAAGTCCTCCAAAGTGATACGACAGCTGTGTGTTAGAAACATACCCAAATTTGTTATCCACACATAATCTTCCCCTCCAATGAGTTGTCAGCTTAAGAACTGGATCACTGAGTCAATTAGAATTAAAGATCTGATTCTTTTCCATGAACAGTGTGATCTGGTTCTCCAGTCCAACGCAATGATCCAGTCACAATGGATAAGGCATTAACAGCTCACTGGAGGGGAGAATTATTAGTGAATAAATCACTTATACTTCTGTTCCTCATCTAAATATATAATAGATATGGACCAACAAAAACGTGTGGCATTTAAGCCATATTTCCAAAAAAACATTAGGGTGATTCAATGACTAAGTTTGAAATTTTGGATGAACTATTCCTTTAACATGGGAACATTTCTCCTCCATTGCACACACACTTGCTCCTAAACAAGAGAAAGAGAAAGCTAGTAGGCTAAAAAAGACTTCATAGTTGAACTACAGTGAATTATCAAATATTAATCTCATCTTACCATTTCCGTCACAAATCTACATTCAAATCAGGTGAACTCTGACTGCAAATGATAATTTCTTCATTTTACTGCATGCTTGTGATGAGGTGCTGATTGCTGCTTTTTCGCAGACAATGTCACAATGTCCCCTGCCTTATCCCTATAATTAAAAGCCAGTAAAGTGGCCTTGGCATGGGGGGAAAAAGGTCAGTATTGGAGAATGGACAATTCGAGAAGGAGTCAGGACCTCAGTTAATCGAACTGCCATTATAAAGATCAAACTCAAATCCATCACTGATACCGCAGAAACATTTAACACAGGGTGACAGTGTGTTTATACAGTACGATCATTGGAACTAATTGAGATTGCCAGTAGTGAGACTGCACTGACATAATGATGTAATAAATATTAACAATGTATTGTTATAACTCCATAGCTCAATTCATACATTTACTGAAATCTAATTATGAAGATGTCAGATATGAGCCTTTCAACTGAAACAATTTATACCTGCAGTGAATGAACAAAGAGTTCAGGGCTAATTAAAACACTGACAACCATAGCACTGTTTTACTAAATGCAAATACCATTTATTAAGGGAACTCTCTCATTTTTCATACATCATAAGAAAAAAATAATTATTCAACTATAATTAATCACTTTCAAACTATGGCAATTCTGTAAAATTGTTGTTGCTGATTTTTATAGATGCACCGAAAATAGTAATTATTTTCATGTTATGACCAATATTAAAATTGAACACTCTTTTGTTTAAATAAGTTAAAAATAAAGCACTTAAGAACTAAAATCAATCCTTTCAACTGAATTTAGGCATCATAATGTACACTTCCAGTTAAAACTTTGGGGTCAGTTAGAATTTTTAATATTTTAGAAGCCTCATATGCTCACCAAGGCTGAATTTATTTGATAGAAAAAAAATACAGTAAAACATATAAATAATGATGTGAACATAAAAAAAACTGAAATATTATTACAATTTAAAAAACTTTTTAAAATGTAATTTATTCCTGTGATGCAAACCAGAATTTTCAGCATTACTCCAGTCTTCAGTGTCACATCTAGGGTTGTAACGGTATGAGATTTTCACGGTATGATAATCGTCTCAGAAAATATCACGGTTTCGCGGTTTCGTGGTATACGGTATTAAACTATCATTATTATTATTAT
>JAHKKF010531569.1:0-16088 GCA_019740295.1 Labeo calbasu | reverse complement strand
CATATAATGGACTTGATTGGTGCCCCGATTTTGAACTTCCAAAATGTAGTTTAAATGCAGCTTTAAAGGGCTCTAAATGATCCCAGCCAAGGAAGAAGGGCCTTATCTAGCGAAACGATCTGTCATTTTTTTCGGAAAATAAAATCGGTATACTTTTTAAGCACAAAATCTTGTGTAGCACAAGTTCTGGGATGCGTGTTCACATACTATTGAATCATGTCGAAAGGTCACGCCAAGCGTAGGAGGAACTACAGACCCAGTGTTTACAAAGCGAACTCGCAAAGACTGAGAAAGTGCAAGTAAGTCAAACGCTGTTTACAAACAAAAAGGTACAACGATGTCAGGTGATTCTGAAGTTGTAGGAGAAAATAAGATGGAGTTTTTCGCCATACTCAAACTTTTTAGCCGGAGTACACAGATGATGAACTTAGACATGATTTGTAGTAGTGATGGGAAGTTCGGATCATTTTACCAACTCAGACCTTTGAGTCTCGTTCAGCAAAATGAATGAATCTTTTTTCGAGTCATTTAGTTCATTTTAGCAAAATATAATTAAAATGTTACGTGTTACTTCCCTAACACATCTACTGCTTACACAAACGTTGATTACACTACAAACAAGACAAAGCTATAATGGGCTACTTTTACACTGTTGCCGTGAGTAGTTTTTGATATCTGCGGGTTGAAGCGACCCCAGTAACGTCAATTTTAGCCCCTGAAATGCGAATTTACCAGGGGAACCATGACACAAAAATGTGTATTTTATCCTCTGGAATGATTTTTAATGGGGATACCCTCGAAACGTGATTGAGTTAGTCCTGAGTAGCAATTGTGCAGGTTTTGTTGTGAAAACCTGGCAACCCTGACAGAGAGCCAGTATCTCAGTTTAACGTCTTATCCAAAGGACAATGCTTATTGACAGTATAGTTTCCTTGGTATTATACTGGGGCGTTAGGAGCCATACAGACCACAGGGTGAGCACCCCCTGCTGGCCTCACTAACACCTCTTCCAGCAGCAACCTAGTTTTCCCTGGAGGTCTCCCATCCAGGTACTGACCAGGCTCAACCCTGCTTAGCTTCAGTGGGCGACCAGTCTTGGGCTGCAGGGTGATATGGCTGGGAAATATAGAGAAGTATTGTTTTTAAACTTCCACTTCCACTGCTTTCTGTCCAGTCCACATTAATCACTCTTACCCTCTTTTATCCAGTCTAAATAACTCTGTAATTTTCCTCTTTTCAACAAAAGCACTGCTCAAGTTACAAAATTATGAAACGTAATGAAACAACACTGAACATAAAAACTTAAAAGAATTTATTTATTTATTTTACACGTGTTTACTATGTGAGTGTGTATGTTAATGTATCATGCTTTTTTTAACCATGCACATTTTTTAACCAGACAATTTTCTCCTGCACTTGATTTAAATAAACCAGCAGTTGTCCTTAGCATGCATTCAAATCCTTGAGAAATGCACCACTTTTCAACACATCTGGCTGGAAAGCTTCAAAGCTTCATGACGCTCCGTCTTGCCACCACTAGAACAAAGACTCACCAAACAGCAGATACAGGGAAACAAAGCCAGACAAAAGACCAAGGTAACATGAGGGCTTTATATATCAAGCAAAATAAGTCACATGGCACAATCCAACCAATGATAAACAAGACACATGACTAAAACAACCAATCACAGCATTACACATTAGCTGTGTTCGACTTGAAGCAGCGCTGTGCAGACAGATCATTGTATGACAGCAAAGTACTGTGAGAGCTATAGAGAGCAAATGGCTCTTTATGCTTTTGCATTGCTGCGCTTGATGTCATACACCGATTGGTTTGTGCAGCGCCGCTTCAAGTCCAATACACCTGTACAGGGAGCACATGGCAAGATACATGAGGGCAGAAGAATCACATTCTAAACCAGGAAACATAACCATGGCTAAACTACAAAGAATATACACTGCAGTAATTCAAATTGTATAAAAAGAACATATGATAGTAATTAAGGACTAGATGATAGTGTTGTAGATGCAGTTCAGGGCTTATGTTCCTTGTAAGACAAAGCTTGCTCAGAATTCTCCATTACGCTTCCTAATGTTAATGTCTCTCTTCAATTGACAGGCTACACAAGGTTTGCAGAACATACTGACACAAAAGTCATTAAACATGGATCCCTAAAGAGAAAAGACAAAGCATGCATATATTAATTTGTGGTATAAAGACAGACGGATAGACAGACAGATAGATAGATAGATAGATAGATAGATAGATAGATACTAACTGGTATGTTGTATTTAGTTCTGTATACACTTCGCATTGGCCAGCCTAAACCGCATAAGCAGCACTCATTCATGTCGCTGGCAATGGAACAGCCCAAACAAGGGAGAAAGAAGAAGCCACAACAACCTAATGGAAATATATGACGGATGTTAAAGTCACTTAGACTTTATAGATTACAATGTAGTAACAATGTATTTGTTTAGTGCCATTGGATTCACTTACATATGCCCATGTCATCACAGCAGCTTGTTAACTCCGTGTGAAAGTTTTTGGGTCCAAATGCAGCTGGTTGAGATGTGAGCGCCATGATCTAGAAGTAAAAAAACTGTAAGGCAAAAAGAATATTTATTCTAAAAAAATTTTTTTTCAAAACTGCAAATTTTCTACAAACATATTTAGTTTATGTTCAATTTAAATGGAGCATTAATTTATACAACAAGTTCTCCAAAAATTAGGCAATATTTAAACGTACGTACCTTTGCCTTGTTTGTCGTTGAGTCAAGAAACTCCTCAATGTGCTGAAACTGTCACAGAATGTCTTTATATACAGTTGGGAAGTCACATAGTCAGACACACCCTGCAAAGCTGCAGCAAATCTTATAAAAACTTTATAATAAAAGTTTTATTGTGGAAATGTACATTGCACAATTGCTTCCTTTAGGTCCAAAGTTCTAAATGGTGAAAAATCCCACATTATATTTTCTGTCATACTGTCAGGATTATGGACCTGTTGTTGTGTCCCCCATGTGCTCCCTCTCCTAGTTTTTCCCTCATGTGTATTCTATGCCCATATTTGGTTTTGTTCCTGTTCCTTTGTTATTAAGTTCCATTAGATTCAGTTGTGTTCCCTCGTTACCCCATGTATTAAAGTATACATAAAGTTTGAACACTTCGTGCAGAGCGCCGTCGTCTGAGGATGGTCCTCGCCGCCTTTGAGGAGGAGAGTGGATACTGGCGAGAAACGGATCTCCGTTACATTGTAATCAGCACAAACTGGGTTACAATAATATGCAAGCAACATTAATGTACATGTTTATGTTTTTGAGAAAACAACGTTTATGCGTGGTTAATGAAAAACTAAAATTTTTAAGTCACTGAAATAAGGCCACATTCGGAACATTAGTTCACAAGACTTTTTTTTGTGGTAGGCTAGAGTTTTTTCTACAAGATGGTGTGAAAATCATCTCATTCACTTATTTACAGAAAACAAAATATTGAGATTTAAATTTTCTAAGACATGTTTTGTGATCGAAAGGGAATATGCGAGGGAGTGACAATGGCCATGAATATTTAGTGATTCACACCTGAGAGACAAAAGGCCCTCCTCTAATGGCCCATTGATGAGACTGACTATCAGGAGATTCAGAGAATGGAGTTTTAGACTATTTGTATTTTATTTACAACACAGTATCATCAAATCATACATAATGAAGGTCAAAAGCACATTATTGACTACACTGATCTAACCATAGAGATGTGAACAGACTTTGTGTCATTCTTGAAAACGATTTTCTGAATTCTGTTCAACAAGTGAAACAAGTAAATTATACCTGATATTTAAATGATTGCTGCTTCTTTCCATTGATTCAAGAAACAAAACTCATCATTAGTAGTCCAGGAAATTGTTTTACCATAAAATATCAATGTAGTTAAACATCTGATGTTGGTACAGCACTCTTCATGTGGCATTCATGTAGCATTCATCTGTGGTGCAGGTATCAGATCACTAGAAAAAACAACAACAAAAAACATCTGTAAGCATGTTAATATGAGGAGCATCTGTAATATATGCACAAAGTGTGATTTTGTAGTCATAGACTCACACATGCTTTATACTATCTTAAAAAATGGCATTTTATATCTGAGAAACTAATTATTATTCTTTAGCACGTTAAACGTTATCCTATTGTTATACGATTAATAAATAAACACATATGATTTTATAGTCATAAACACAAGCATGCTTTGTATGCAATTTACAATACAAAACCAATTTATGTCTGGGAATCTAATTTATTATTGTTAAGCACGTCATAAACATCTATTCGCGAACAGAGTATATGACAGTAGTTTTGTCTAAACAATCTCAATCAAAAGACTCAATCATTCAGTGTTACAGTGTAAACACTATTACTTTTATATCGCTTCATTTTTATTTTACAGAGCATTAAAAACATCCTGGCATCGTGAAACATTTCGATGCAATGAAATGAAACATACTTCATAATGTTTCACTTGACTGCACATATAGTCAGGAATTATAGTTTGGAAAAAATCTAACTACTATAATGTCTACAAGTTATTTCACAGTAACACAACAACTAATGTAAGTAGGCTGATAAAACAGCCTTACTCCTTCAGTGGATCTCGCTGTGTGTCGCATTGCATTCATGATGCAAGTAGCCAAGATGAACAATGAAGTCAACTCTCGCTGCTTTGTTTACGTTGATGTGGGCGGCACGCCGTGTGCGCCTCCAAGTGGATGATTATAATATCAAAGGGAAAGTAGCTTGTGGGCGTGATCAAATTAAAAACTAGATGAGTAAAGTTTGAGAACAAACTTTAAGCTGGCTTGAGAAAGCCTAGCCTGAAAGTTTGAAGCAGCTGTAAAAGTGTTAAAGCAGCTAGCATGATTTAACACCTTGCTTACATGATTAGCTTGTTGCTTGTATTTTTATAAGCTGATTACAATGTTGTTAGCATGATTAACATGTTGTTAGCATAATTTGCAAGTTACTAGCATGTTTCTAGTCTGATTGGTATGTTGATAGCATGTTTCGTGCATGATTAGCATGTTACTAACATGTTTCTAACATGATTAGCATGTTACTAGCATCCTGCTAGCACGATTAGCATGTTACTAGCATGTTTCTAACATGATTAGCATGCTGTTAACATGATTAGCAAGTTACTAGCATGTTGCTAGCATGATTAGCATGTTACTAGCATGTTGTTAGCATGTTTCCAGTATGATTAGCATGTAACTAGCACGTTGCTGGCACGATTACCAAGTTACTAGCATGCTGTTAGCATGATTAGCATGTTATTAGCACGTTGTTAGTATTTTTCTGTCATGATTAGCAAAATACTAGCATGTTGCTAGCACGATTAGCGTGTTACTAGCATGGTGTTACCATGTTTCTAACATGATTAGCATGCTGCTAGCAGGATTACCAAGTTACTAGCATTTTGCTAGCATGATTAGCATGTTACTAGCATGTTGTTAGCATGTTTCTAGTATGACTAGCATGTAACTAGCACGTTGGTAGCATGATTACCAAGTTACTATCATGTTGTTAGCATGATTAGCATGTTACTAGCATGTTGTTGACATGATTAACATGTTACTGACATGTTGCTAGCATGATTAGCAAGTTACTAGCATTTTGTTAGCATGATTAACATGCTGCTAGCATGATTACCAAGTTACTAGCATTTTGCTAGCATGATTAGCATGTTACTAGCATGTTGTTAGCATGTTTCTAGCATGACTAGCATGTAACTAGCACGTTGCTAGCATGATTACCAAGTTACTATCATGTTGTTAGCATGATTAGCATGTTACTAACATGTTGTTGACATGATTAACATGTTACTAACATGTTGCTAGCATGATTAGCAAGTTACTAGCATTTTGTTAGCATGATTAACATGCTGCTAGCATGATTAGCAAGTTATTAGCAAATTGTTAGCATGATTAGCATATTAATAACATGTTGTTACCATGTTTCTAACATGATTAGCATGTTACTAGCATTTTGTTAACATGTTTCTAGCATGAATAGCATGTTGTTAGCACGATTAGCATGTTATTAGCATGTTGTTAGCATGCTTCTAGTATGATTAGCATGTTACTAACACGTTGCTAGCATGTTTCTATCATGATTAGCAAGTTATTAGCATGTTGTTAGCATGATTAGCATGTTATTAGAATTTTGTTAGCATGATTAGCAAGTTACTAGCATGTTGTTAGCATGATTAGCATGTTGTTAGCATGATTAGCAAGTTACTAGTATGTTTGTAACATGATTAGTATGTTACTAGAAAGTTGCTAGCATGATTTAGATAGCTAGATAGATTAGAATTTTGATTTACAAACTGTAATGTTACATCAGTATTTCTGTGTAATGCTTGGCTAACTAGCGTACTGTTATTATTTAGGTAAGTGTTTACTCTTCAACTGTCGTTAGTGTTCATATCAATGTGTTTATTGTGCTGTGGAAGCCTCTAAAGCTGTAATTCAGACATCGTACACACTCTGTAAGTAATAGACCAGTCACAACAGTCTGGGCCATGTGACCAATCAGAGGAGAGTAGATTCTGAAAAACTTTACAGTTAAATGTCATTGACCACTTTATCTTCTGTATTTATGGCATCTCCATCTTTACGGCATTTAAATATATTGTTTATTAGTAATGGCACTGAAAATGTTAGTTAGAATAGCCTAGCCTCATTATGGTCGGTGTTGGCATATTCCATACAGTAGCCTGTACTATTAATTTTAGTAGTGTTGTTCTAGCCTTTAAACATTTTCAAAGATAATGTCATGATGATTATTGCTTTGGTCTTACTGAATGTGCAATGCTGCCAGCAGTAATCTGATTTTACAGTGATGAGAAACACAAAATGTTTTAATAAATACACATTAATTTTTTTCTTAAATATTTTCAAAATTTATTTTGTATAAATTTTTTTTTTAAATTACATATATAGACATATTAACATTTGTATTAACATTGGCTTGTCTTAACGTAGTTTGTCCATAAGTCAGTAAAGCTATAAACATTTGCTGATCCAGTAAAATCTGGGCCAAGTTGAATCCAGTAATCAGCATCACAGGGGCATGTGACGTGTGTACTGTTTATTTCCATTATTATGCAATCAAAAGTTTTTTTTTCCCCCTTGTTGCTGATCTTCAATGACAATTACAAGATATGACAAGAAAAAATTAATTAAACTGATTCTCCAAATTCCTACTTTTAAAGTTTTGCTTTTAGCTTTAAATGTAATATTTAGAAGGTATGTGTCATGAACTGTGCTGGGAGGAATGACAGAGATGTGGATAAGCAAAACAGTCTTTAATAGATCCACATACACAACTTGGTAGACCCGACAAAGACAGAACACACAGGCTGGAACTTAAATACATGGGGTAACAAGGGAACACAGCTGAATCAAATGGAACTTAATAACACAGGAACAGGAACAAAACCAATTGTGGGCATAGAATACACATGAGGGAAAACTAGGACAGGAAGCACATGGGGAGGAAAAACACAACAGAACATGTCCATAATCCTGACATATCAGCCCCCTCCTGGAAGGTGTGTCCTTGTGCTGTGAAATAAACAAATGGAGGGATGGGTGGGAACTTGGGAGGAGGCTAGGGAGGAGGACAACAAACAGGGCGGACCAGATGGAGGGAGGTGCCAGGGAGACGACAGAAGGAACTTGGAGCAGGAGCAGCCAGGCAGGACCCAGGCCACAAGCATATTAACGACCCACGGTGGAGCCGACAGAGGAAGGAGCCATGGAGGAGGAAGGGCTGACAATTCCAGGGGGCCGACCGATGGTGGTGGAGAAAGTGGTGGAGGAGCCCAAGGCGGAGACGGAGAGCCGATGAGCCAGGGTGATGAGGAGGATCCGGAGGGCCGAGGTGAAGCCGATGGCGCCGGCAACCAATGCGGAGACGTGGATCTAGGGGGCCGTGGTGGAGCCAGAGCGACAGAGGACCAAGATGGAGCCGAAGGGATGGAGCTGGAGGAATGAAGGGATGAGGCGCAGCCGGAGGACTGAAGGCGTTTAGCCGAGGTGCAGGATGCTCGATGCCAGACCCAAGGCGGAGCTGGAAGGATGAGGGAGCCCGGCGGAACCAGTGGACTGCCGGACCCACCGGAGGGGAGGGAAGCTAGGAGCCATGGTGTAGCCGCTGGGTCGACGGGCCGAGGTGGAGTCCTGGACTCTGAGGCTGGAGGTGGAGACAGGATATAATCCAGCCGTGATCCCGAGAAAGAGACACTGTGCTCACCGCAGGTCTGCCATTGCACAGATGGTGGGCTGAGGGTGAGCAGAGGGGCTGTCAGACGAGAAATATTATACCAGTTTTTCTGATATTGCCAAAAAGAACTTCAATTACTCCGTCATTTTGATTGTACAGATAAGAGCAATACATCAATTGAATCTGTAAGGAGTCTACTTTTATTTGTGTACACACATAATAACAACAAGGCTCTGTGGTTTTGTGAAATAAAGAAAACAAACAGGGTGTGCAGTCTGCTGTGTTGTTCTCTGTGATCGTTATTGAGAAATGCGTCACTAAAATGAACTTAAACTCACACAGAGACATGAGATATATATATATATATATATATATATAGAAAGCCTGATATGTCTACTTTTAAATGAAGTAAGTCTTATAAAAAACAAATATCATGTGTTAAAGTAATCTGTATGAAACCAACGCCATGTCCAGTCTTTCTCGTCAGACCTTATTATTAAATTGGCTTGAGAAAGCCAACTTACTGATCTACTATTTAAGATTATTATTATTCTTCTTTTGAGCCAAATTTCGGTATCTATCTCCTCCTAGAGCTTTCAAGCTAGAACCACCAAACTCGGCCCAGACCTTCAGACTGGTCTGACTCGGTGTGCTATATCTTTTCAGACTGATCCGGCTTACATTTTTCGTAAAATCCCATAGACTTACATTGATGGAATGTTCAAATGAGCCAACACTCTTCAGCACTTCCCAGAATCCCTTGAGGCTCAATCAAAGCTTCCCTTCTATGTAATATTTCTAATCAAAAGCGTCACTAAAATATCTTCAACCTGCTAAATGTTACTATAAATTTATTTCCCTTCGGTATGTGCATTCTGAATAATAAATAAATATATTTTCCCACTAACCTGCTACATTCTCATGAACAGTATTTTTGTTTTACTGATCATATTTCATACCTGTTAAAAGTACAGTTTTAAATGACTGATAAACACCCTTACGAAAATTAACCATGGTTTTACTATAGTAAAAGTGCCATGTTTTTTCCAATTTTACCATTTGTATAACAACAGTTTTACTACAAATTGCCCACCATTGTTAAACTATGGTCAGTGTAGTAAAACCCGAGTTAATTTGTGGTTATTTGGTTTTATTTGTAGTAAAACCATGGCTTATATGTTTGTGCACATTGGTGCTCTTATTCCGAGCCCATACTGTTTATTTCATTGTTTAAAATGGCTGAATGATGTGTGGTAACTGCCTTATTTAACAATGTTAAACATCTGAATAATTTTTAACAGTAAAACGTTGACAGAGCAACTATTTTAAATATTTATATTTTGGCATTAGGCTACATACAGTGAAATGATGACACAGAATATGACACAGAATAGTGACTAACATATTAATTACAGATACATAAAGGTTTGTTATGATCTTATTCATCAGATCTCACAAACACTGCAGCGTCGCGATTAGGCCACTATAGAGCACTGACACCCTGTGGTGAACAATCACGTATGATCACCAGCCACCGCTTTCTTTCTCAGATCGGTTTATGTTGGATTAAACTTCCATTGAGTTTGGAAAATTCTGTACACAGTAATCATCAGAATATGTCTTCTCCTGTCTCTGAAAATTTTGAAATCATATGCGAACTCTCATTTTATTAGGCATTTTAAGTCAACTAGATGATTACAGCACACTGAAAATGTACATAACCGGAAATAACTGAGCCGTAATATTTCAAAATGGAAGTGTGTCACGACGCTCAGTGCAAGTTGTCTATTTACCCCAAGTAGTTGGGCGTGCTTTACCCCACAGACTAGAGCAGCGTTCACGCAATGTTGCAATTGATTCTTCGCAAAGAGCTTGATTGACAGGCGATCTGGCCAATCATAACGCAGAATCCGCCATTTTTTCCGACAAACAAATCAAACAGTAGATTAACTTCAGTGGACTTCAACTTGACAAATTGTGTTTATTGACTTTGGTTAAAATAAATACTTTCTGATGTTCATTCATGTTTATTTCACACCTTAAGTAAATATGAAAAGACGATCGGTTCACGTGCCGTTTGAACTGAGGCAAAAAACTAAAAAAATAACAAAATTTGAAAACTGAGACCCCTGTGGACTGTTTATGTTGTTTTCTCCCTCTTGTGCCCATATTTGGTTGTTCCTGTTTCCTGTCCTTGTTTAATTATCATTAGTTAACCCTGTATCACCTGTGCCTTAATTATGTTCATCGTAATCACCTGTCTTTATAAGTTGCATTCAGTTCAGTGTTTGTCATCCAGTCTCGTCAGTATATGCGTGTATCTACCCTCCTGCTGTGGATTTACCTGTTTTGGAATTACATGTGTAATATAATAAAGACTTTATCTTTGACCTTCATCTTTGTTTGCCCCTTCCTGACACGATATGTGACAGTTACATACCAGAAGTAACCTGCTCTGTCTTGTCTGTCAGCACGTTGTCAGTTTCCTCTTTGCTCCACAATGTATTTTTTACTGCGATAATGTGATGTGTAGTGTGTGAGCGGAATTGTTTGTCGGACATAGCAACATGTAAGGGGGGCGGGTTTTTGCAAAGGGTTTTGCAGCATGTGACATTCTACTCTGAGCTGAATTATGTGTTTCTATGGCAACACTATTAACAGCAAAGCCTTCATGTGCTCCAAAACTCGTAATTAAAACTTGTAAGCTTGGAATGTTCTGGGAGCAGTGTGACAACCATGTGACAGTTAAACCACCTGACTGCCGCCAGGTTAATTTAGGTGCTAACTCATAGTATGAGGAGATAGAAAACTCAAAGTAAAATGTCACGTGTTGTCATGTTACAGTAATTACGGTAATTACGACATAGCATGAATGCAGTTTGAATAAAAATTATGTAATACTAAAAATATAATTAGATTTTCCTTTAAATAACATTGAATCTTTAACTACAGGCCTTATTATTCCCATGTTATATAACTGTGATGTTCTGCACAACAACGAGCTCTAAAACTCTTTTTCTCTTACTGCTGAGGATTATATCATTTGTTGTTTTTTTTTAGGAAAAACAGTAAGGTTGCATTTTACTGTGTTGTCAGTGCAAAGAAGACACAAGTGTAATAAATTCAGTTTTATTAAAAAAGATTAACAAGGGTAATAAACACAAATACTAAATTAATACCATTAATGATAAAGGAATAAAGTGCCAAAGATGCATAAAATGCAAATGATTAAGCTGAATGTTTTCATGGCATAGATACGTTATCTAATCAAAACATTATTATGCATCAATAAAAAAATAATGAAAATGATTTGTTATTA
Source organism: Labeo calbasu (assembly GCA_019740295.1). Lineage (NCBI taxonomy): Eukaryota > Metazoa > Chordata > Actinopteri > Cypriniformes > Cyprinidae > Labeo > Labeo calbasu. The sequence goes on along the minus strand of JAHKKF010531569.1, from coordinate 4,492 downwards.
CCTTACATCAGCTATATAACATCTAATGTAAATAAGAAAATCATATACTGATAGTAAGTATTCAACAATGCCAAGGTATCTGGAAGAAGTTCGATTTTTGACTGAGTGATATTTACACATGGTCGAGTGAGCAGTCTGGTGGCGCTGACTTCTTCCACTAGTTGTGCTAATAAGAATATAGTGGGAAAAGAGCAGGAATCCGTTTCAACAGCCTTGAACACAAAACATTATGGGTGCTGATCTCCTGGAGCACCAAAGGGTCCTAAAATCTGGAACAAGCAGATAAAAATACCTTAAAGTGGGCTTGGAAGCTCAGAACATGCTGCTTTTGTTGTTGTCTCACTGGAAAAAGACTCTGAACGTAGCATCTGTTAATGTTTCACAGAGCTTGGTTGTATCTGTTATTGTTTGTTTTTTTTCAGCTCGGTGAATTAGCACATGGTTGTATCTGTTAATGTCTCACTGAACAGGCCAGAGACCTGGCACTTGGTGTGTCTGTATACGTCTCTCTCCTTACAGGCCTGAAAAACAAAACTGTTAAATGTCTGTTAAAAAGGTACATTTGAGTAGTCCAAAACACACACTTTGAATTGTCTTTAAAGTATTACCACTCTGTTACTTACTTCACAAACCAGTACCAGAATACCTGTGGCAATATTCCCCTTACCAAAAAGAAGTATACTTCAAGTTTATTTTATTAGGTATACTTAACTAAAGTTCAAGTATATTTATAAGTATACTTTACATAGCAAGTATACAAATATCAGTGTACTAGTAGTATACTTTTCAGTGTACTATTTCAGTACTCATTGGGACTAAATTGGCCCACTTTTTAGTATATAAAAGTATGCTTTTAAACATACTTAAGTATAACAGTAGTAAACTTTGAGTATACAACTAGTTTACATCTATGTTTTCAGTTTGTACTGCAAGTATACTAAAAGTGAACTTATAGGCATACTGATAGTTTACTAATTAAATACTTTTTATGCATTTTTAGTACACTTTGAAGCATAGACTCAGTAAACTACTAGTTTAGTATTTTATACTGTAAGTATACTCATAAGTTTTCTTTAAAGGGTGCATCGGATGCCCATTTTCCACAAGCTGATATGATTCTTTAGGGTCTTAATGAAAAGTCTATAATATACTTTATATACTATATACTTTATATACTTTATACTCTGCAAAAATCATCCCATTCTGAGGGATTGTTCCTTTAAATGCAAATGAGCTCTGTTCGCCCCGCCCCTCTCTTCTCTCTGTGGAGTGACGAGCTGTGCTCAGAGAGATTGTTTACTTTAGCCTCATTTAGCGCGTTTAGCCGCGAAACTTGCTAACTAGCACGTTATTAGGAAAGGTGATTGCAGAGATTCATAAAAAAAAAAACCTTATACTCACTTCTGCTGTAAGTGAAACCGGATCACGAATGATTTGCGTGAACATAGACGCATTTATGTAGATCGGGAGGTGCATTCCCTTCACAAACAAATGTAATCCACTGCATCTTCAGCAGCTCAGATGTCGGGAGTAAATGACGACCACTATGTTCATTATTACATCCAGCAACACAACACCTCAATCGCTCGATCTGATATTTTCTTGTCTAACTTACATCCCTGCTCTGGCATCGAAACAATGGAGGTTGGACTGTTACAGTTGATCTGAGGTAAGATGCTCATGTCAATTAACTATCGAGCGGCCTCTGCGGCCTCAGGCATCTGAGAAAGGCTCGATTTGAAAAAGGAGATATTATTTTTACAGATTAAGTAAAAACCACTGCATGGATTTTTATCATTATAGGGTAGATTTGTACATACACTGCCAACACATATTAATGTTCAAACAACATGTGGAAGCATCTGTTGTTTCGGTTTCTTCTTCACTTGTGTTTTGGAAATTCTGTACAGAAGATGTGTAATAGCACCCCTAGCTTATAACAATGAAAACACGGATTCTCAGAGCACAAGTAAAGCTCAAATATACTTAGACTTTTAGAAGTAGAAGTATAAATCAAGTATACTTAAATGTCATAAAGTATATAAAGCACATTCTGAGAAGTACATAAAAGTATACTGAAAGTACTTTCCTATTTTTTAGTTTAAAAAAAGTATACTAATAGCACACTTGAATAAATTTCTTTTTCGTAAGGGTCTGAACACACAAAGTCCAAACATGATGGAAAGAAATTAACTCTTATGCATACATTCATTTGTATATCATCAGCTGAATTTGTGTAAGAGTTTGCACTACAAATAGCTGTCACTGAGAATATTTTTTGTGTGTATATTCATATGTTGTAGTTTACATTTTAAGGTTTCCAAACATAGTAATTAATAGATTTGATTGGATCCTTGTGGCTTTCGTTTGCTTCAGCGACTGCTGGTGCATCTGAAGGTCCTAAGAAATTTTTATGGTGTTCACAGTCCAAAACCTAAGGAGCTAGTTTTGATATAGGTGAAGGGTAGAAACTGCATATGGACCAATAAGAAGTTCTGTCTTGGTATGAGGACATTTTCCCCACCCTCTAATAGAGGGCTGACAGTTGTCCTAGCAGCCTTATCTGTTGCCATTAGACATTTGTTTGTGTTAGTCCACCGAGATCCAATCAAAATGTAGCAAAACTTTTTCCATTGTTGCTGTCGTTGAGGGGCCCCCGTCATAAATTGGGCCCTGGAATATGCTGTTTATTGAACTAGCTATAGATAGACAAATACTGAAAGACCTGCTCCCTGTAACACTCCTCAAAGTTACCTCTTGAGGACGTTAAAGCTTTCGTTTATCGATCCTGTCTTTAAACTGTTAGCATTTAGTTACATTTTACAGGAGTGCTAAGGGTTAAAAAACCACAACAAGAATTAGTAAACTACAGACCAGTCTCAAATGCTCTGTTTAAGCTGAAATATTAGAAAAAGCTGTGCCTGCTCACTTATGCTCCTTTTTACAGAAAAAAAAAAAAAATCTATAAAAAATTTCAGTCAGGTTTCAGGCCCCATCATTTCTGCGCAGAGACTGCACTTGTTAAAATTACCAATGACCCACTTCATGCATCAGAACAAGGCTGCTAGAATAGAGGCTACTTTTCGTCAGTGAGGTTTCCGTATGCACCCAAGGTGGAGAATTGCCAGAGGAAATATCCCTGTTCAAAAAGGGAAGCTTATTATGTTGCACGGTAAGCCCAGTGATATTGCAGAAGGTTGGAAGGTGTGACACATTACTTTAGTAACTAGTAAAGTAACATATTTCATTTTAATTGACAAGAACATATCTGACTTACTTATTCAAATAAGTAACACCAGTTATTTTGTTTTTCCTTTTATTTATTGACAGCTCTCCAGTGTCCATGTTGAGAGAAATAGTAAGTTCAGAAGCATTGTACAGTAACGTCATGTTACTGTAGTTCTAGACTAAATGTGAGCATGCAGTTACTCATCTCATTTGAACAATAACAGATTCAGTATTCCTCAAAATGAATAAAAAGTGAAATGCAAACTCAAAACGTGACACTAACCTGCAATAATTAAAAAGGTAAATATCTTAACCCAATTAGCTACTTTTTTGGGGAGTAACACAATAATGTAATGCATTACTTTTAAAAGTAACTTTCCCAACACTGGTGAGGTTTTATGAAATAGCAGGATTGATCAACGCTATCTCACGACCAGTTGTACGTATTTTACAAGGTGACACCAACAGAAGCTTAAACATTGTTTGCAAAATTAATCCAGTTTCAGTGCTTTGATATTTTAGTATTTCTTTCTAATGATAGCAATTTTCAAAGGTTTTTTTTAAGGCTCTTAAACTTTATGCACTAAAGGTTGTGATGTATATCATCCATGTAGCCTACATAAAATTAATAAAGCCACTAGTCTTCTCTATTCTTACAAACTCAGACATTCGGAATCTGATTATGTATATATATATATAATATATATACATACATATACAGTGCCCTCCACTACTATTGGCACCCTTGGTAAATATGAGCAATGACGGCTATGAAAATAAATCTGCTTTGTTTAGGTTTTTGATCTTACATTCAAAAAATTCACAAAATGCTAACCTTTCATTGAAGCAACACAATTAAAATTGGGGGGAAACTTACATTATGAAATAAATGTTTTTCTCTAACGCATGGTGGGCACAATTATTGGCACCCTTAGAAATTATAATGAGTAAAATATCTCTGAAGGATATTCTCATTCATATTTGCAATTATTTAGCACACTAGAATGGCTAGGAGTATGATACTGTCCAGCCATGACTTCCTGTTTCACAGGAAATATAAATATGAGGAGCACAAAGGTCAAATTCCCATAATCATCCATCACAAGGAATGAAACCAAAAAATATAATTCTGATGTGCAGAACAAGATTGTTGAGCTTCACAAAACAGAAAGTGGCTATAAGAAATAAGCCAAAGCACTGAAAAGTCCCATTTCCACCATCAGGGCAATAATTAAGAATTTCAATTAACTAAAGATGTTACAAA
>JAHKKF010531564.1:7786-39813 GCA_019740295.1 Labeo calbasu | reverse complement strand
TTTTTTTTTTTTGTAGCTGAAAGTTGATAACTATTCAGCTTTTGGTCAAACACTTCGTTCACCACTGTCACTTTTTACCCAGCCATCCATTCAATGGAGGAGGGGCAGGACAAATACTACACCAACGAACCACGATCCTACTTGTAAAACGACTGAACAACAATAGAGAAGTTAAAGGAGAAGTTCACTTCCAGAACAAAAAATTACAGATAATTTACTCACCTCTTTGTCATCCAAGATGTTTGTGTCTTTCTTTCTTCAGTCGTAAAGAAATTATGTTTCTTAAGGAAAACATTTCAGGAATGTTCTCCATATGGTGGACTTCTATGGTGCCTGTGATTTTGAATTTCCAAAATGAAGTTTAAATGCAGCTTTGAAGGGCTCTAAATGACCCCAGCCTTAAAAAGAAGGGTCTTATCTAGCAAAGCTAAAAAAAATGTACAATTTATATACTTTTTAACCTCAAATGCTCGTCTTTTCTAGCTCTGCAAACTCTGTGTAACTCGTCCTACGTCGCTGCAGAAGTACAGACCCAGTGTTTACAAAGTGAATGTGCAAGTAGGGTCAAACACTCTTTACAAGAAAAAGTTAAAACAGTGATGTAGGACAATTTTGAAGTTGGAGGAGAAAATGAGTTGGGAGTTTTCTGACATACCCTAACTTTATTGACCCGGACTACAAAGAGTTCGCTTGCGCATCGCAGAGCTAGATCGTTTCACTAGATAAGACCCTTCTTCCTTGGCTTTGGCACTTTTGTATTCAGTAATATTCTTCAAAATGAGATATTAGTAATACGTTACTGTCGTGGATCATAGCAACCAAACACACTGGTGGACACACGTTAATGGAATATTTATTGTTAGGCATATGGCCTATTAGTCTTTTTTGCATTTATGCAATATTCTGGAGCCAAACCTGTGAAGGGAGTCCAAAATATTCCACAGCGCTCTTGGACACGTAACTTAGTTATAATTCATATGTGGGGATTATACTAATTGTGAATGAGCGTGCACACGCGCCCTATTTACGATTGATTGGAATTCATTATCATACTCATGTTTAACTATCAAATCTGATGTTTATGAGAGCTTTTGGGAAGGTCTGTTTGACGGGCAAACTGCTCAGAATTTACTTACATGTTTACACAAGTTTCCTGAAGGAGGCTCAGTGTGCGTTTTTTACGTTGGGAATGCACATACTTCATATGTAAATTTAGACCAACCGTTTTTAGACCTCTGAAACTAACCAAGCGTAAAATCACCCTAAGAAGTGCATGCTTAATAGATCCTTGTTGACAATATTGTAGCGGGAGAAAGCCTGAAGCCTGAAAAACAGTAGTTTTTTTAAAGAAAGACAATATAAAACTGTCACAGACAGGACTGCTATGCAAGCTTAGTCATCTCTTTTGCCTCACACCATAAACTGCTTCTTATATATGCACAACACAGAGAGACAAACCTAAGGGAGGGCATAATACATCATTAGGGTTCTGCCCCATAAGCATGTCCTGATATATGACACACACACGGACTCGTACACACTCGGCTGTATCTCACCCCGCTGCCCTTTCATTCTATGAGTCATGATACACAATGTCACCACAGAGAGACATCACTCTTCCTGTTTATATCCCCTCTGTTGAATACTCTTTCAGCCCGGTCTCATAAATTCAAATCATTTAATGTGCGCAAAGGGTGAAACTAGGAGAGTCAATGACTTTTATAGCATACTTATGAAGCTAGACTACATGGTACAAAGGGACATTTTATGACTTGATGACTTGTTAAGGCTGTAATTACTACACGTTTTATTAAAGTTTAATATTTACAGCAACATTTTGGTGTAAATCTGAGTCAAACAGGTTATCGGAAAAATTTAGGACGGGGTGTTGATTCAGTTTGCCAGTTGTTGATTGGATGGACTCAGATCAGTTGTAAAAAAGGGGCGGAGTTTATGCACACACACAGTGATTGGAGAAATCCATCATTTCAGACAAAGACATGGTACAAAGTAAGTATGTACAAATGGGTCGTTCAGTCGTTAAAGATCAATAACTTTAAAAGATCAATATTTAGAATATAGAATTTTCACGTCAAGTCAACTTTAAATTCACCCACCTAGTCATGATTGAAACTGGCCTATCATAGGCTGTCACTTTTGCGCTTGATAAGCTTTCTAAGAACATTCTGTTATTTGGGTATGAATGAGTGGTTTTTGTAATGAAGGGTTGCCGGTCAGAATGGCATTTCACACTCTAAACTGGGGTAGCGTCGGACGATTAATGTAATGTAGTGGGTAATTGCTGTAATTGTGTAACTATAATTAGTTTAATTATGCGGTTGAGTACTCAGCAGTGGAAAGGTGCACGCTGTGCCAAAGAGCTGAAAGGAATAGACACTCACATTTTATCACTAGAATGAGAGCTTTGCTTCTAAGTCACCATTGAAATAGTATGTAATTGTAAGTCTTAATGGGAGGGCCAGACAGACAATATTTTTCTGTTTGTATGATAAATCGATCTGATGCAACAAGGGCCTATTATCAGGCTTTTCCACACGCCTCTGCTGCCATCCAAATCTCTGTTCGTTGCACCTGGTTTTCTCATTCCTCCTGCCATCGTGTTCTCCCCCTTCCCTTCATTATTTTATTCTGGGCTGATCCCATGGATTGATAGCATTTGGGTCAAGAGCACTGTAAGGGGCCCAAAGGTCTTTCCATCTATACAACCAATTTCAATCAGCCAGAGATGGGCTATAAACCTTAAGGGAGTGGTGCTGTTTATCACAGTAAATCTCAGAAATGAGGACACCTTGAAGATCAGAGAGGTTTTTATGAAGTTAACTGCCTACCTTTTTGTTAAATACAGTGATACTGTCTCACTAAGTTCTGGGTTTGATAATAGATTTAACCAACCTGGTAATATTTTAGATTTAATTACATAATTTTTGTTTGCAGTAACTGAATGTTTTTTAGCGTTATTATTTCTAACATTATCTATATAATTTTTGCCTCTAGAGGGCGCATATTCAAAACAAACAAAGAAACAAGGCGTAGTTTGATGGCGCCATGACTAAATTTGGAATCGTGGGAGTTGTCGTATTTATCCCCACAGCCGATGCAATCCGATGGGACTCATCATGTGCATGAATGAGCTAATATATTAAAGATTTAATTCCTGATTTATTAACATCACTGTAGTGTGAAGCAGGGTGGGACTGAAAGCCATGGAAGTGAAATGAGGCCGATGGAGCAGTTGCTATTGAGAGACGAGCGTGACACGGCTTGAAAGCAGGAAAGCTTTTATTAAGCCACAGTCTAATTGTTCTACTCCTTCCGGTCTTGTATATGTGGGGTAAAGCAGTGCTATTTTATCATACTTGATACATTTGAGAGTGTTGAAAGGTCTGTTATACGTAAGGCTGCCCCCTAATAGTCGACTAACCATTAAAATTTTTTTATTCGCTTAGTCGCAAAAAAAAAAAAACTACAGGTTGACGGACAGATCGTTAACGGCTGGTCTGTGTAGTAGTTATAGTACATTGAGCAGGACATCCAAATGCTCGCCTATCATTCATCAACCTCAAATATGGATTTTCATCTAAAGTATGTTAAAAGCAACTTCACATGCCCACTCAATCTAATGTTAACCTAGAAAAATGTGCGCTATTGAAGTGTCTGTGCGGAGTATGGAAGCTGCATTACAGATGCGTTCACTTGCTCTGTCATTTTTAGTCATACAGATAAAAGTAATACATCTTTTGAATCTGTAAAGACTCTGTTTATATGTGTGCACTCACAATGACAAAACATTGCGCTTTTGTAAAATAATTAAACCAAACAAAACGCACTTTTTGCCATCTCGGTCTCTGTGAACTAGTATGAAACATGCATACAGGTGTGGAGATGACAAGTCAGTGTCAACGACTTCATCTCAAAGAAAGTGCTGACACATTTATAATAATTAAATCTGCCCATGTGCGTTTGAGCACTTATTAGGCTATGTATAGGCAGTTAGAGGCTCATTATTATGATTTATGTTTTTTTAATAAATGTGTGATTAGTGGACTAATCATTTAAAATGAGAAACTACTAGTCAGCCAGAAAAATCCTTAGTCGAGGGCAGCTCTAGTTATAATGCTACTTTTTGCATTCATTCTGTCTAATAAAATGCATAACATACTAAAGCGTCTTTGGTGTTTCCATGTTTCGAGGGTAATCGGGGGTGTATGACATCACTGGCAGGCAATGTAATGACATGGTCCGTTACACTAGTTATATTCTTTAGTTCTCTGGATTTAAACATTCTCGGAAACATTTGGGATTATGTAAGTACACAAGGCAACAAAATATATAACACTGTTCTAGTGGTTTTTGGATATTTTAATAATAAAAATAATAATAATAAAAAAGATTGTGAGATTGTGTCTTTAAGGCCCTATGAAATCCAGTTGATTATGTCCCACTTTCTGTGTTTTCTTGTTTATTTATTATTATTTTTTTTATTTTTTGTTACATTTTAATAATCAACAAGGATGTGTAATCATTTGAATTCATAAGTTCAACAATTTGCTCATTAAAATTGTTCTCTGTGAAATCATGCCCTGTGAAATGTTTTATATTTTCAGAAATTCTTAATTTTCCTGGATTCTGTGATTTCTGATTAATACAAATTTATTATTAAAAATGGTGGTAATCAAATTAACGAATGAAACAATTTAATAAAATTATCAAATGAAATTTGGCAAATAATGTGCTGCATAATGAAGTTTTACTGTTTAAATTAAATGTTATTAAAATTGTATTATTATTGTTGTTATTAGTGCTTTAAAGTACATTCTGCTACACACTAGTAATATATTTCTGTCATAATTGCATACTTTTATTTTGGAAGTTTGTAGTGTAAAGAGTTTTGAATTTAAGTGTGTAATTTAAGTAGACAGAAGTACACCACTCATTCACACAGAGACACTCAGAACATTCAGACTAAATTGCAGTCTTTTTGTAGTTAATATTCACAGACATTTGATTTATTCATCCACATTTTGGCAAATTATCTTACATTCTGTGCTATACGTAAAACTTTGTTTGTATGACTGGATTCAAAGCAGTTTAATCCAACACAACCACCTAATAATATTATATTTACACTTTTATTCATGTTTAAATCTTGATCAATGCAAATAAGGAACATCAAATATGGTAAATGTAAGCTCAACTGTGTAGATGGTTGAGTAAATGATGTCAGTTTTCATTTTTAAGTGTGCTAATCCTTTAATGTAGTTTTATACATCATTTGGACTATGGGGGGCAACTACCAGTTGCTATTTTTTTTTTTACCACAACACACTTCGGAATATAAAACACTGATATGATGCCACATTATGCAGGTTTTGGTTGTAATTTTCAGTCAAAAGAGAAGCAATGTAAATCTTCACTGCTTTTTTAGGAAGAAGAAGAGGAGAAAAGAATAAGATGCCTATGGATGAATAAAACGTACTAAAGGCCCGCATCCGTGTTCTCAGACCTTCTATGGCTTTTAGTAGACCCCAGCTATACATGCCTGGTCATGATGCCGTAGCCGCTGAATCAATCAATTAAAAAATCAGTTGTTCGGCATTTGGTTTAGGCCTAAGCTTATATCCATCTCCATCTCTAAGCATTTTAGTAGCTGTGGTCATTGTTGTATCAGTGTTTTATTTTCCGAGTTGTGTATTCCAAGTTGTGTTGAGGTAAAAATAGCAAAATGTAGTGCCAGTAGCTCACCGAGTGCAACCATTTTACGTCATCAAAATAATGGCGCCCTCCATAGTCCAAAATATACTGTATAAGATTATGTGGATATTTTAAATAACGTAAGTCTGTCATGGGTTTTCTACTACATATTTCAGTAAGCGACATTATTTCAAATCTTAATACCCTGGGATCCCTTTAATAATTTCGATACTGTGTTAGAGTGGCAAAGGAAGTGCACATGGTCTAATATGTTGCTTGAGTGGTGGCGAACCTTTGAAATCTTTAGTTCTTTAATTGAAAATTTACTTGAATTTAGGTTCATACAACAAGACCAAAACAGAATAATTCATTCATTTGTTGTTAAAAAAGCTTGATCAATTAATGTAATGGAATTTCATCTGAAACTTCATTTATTTCATTGAATGTTTTTACAAACTAATGAAATGATAATTGGATGATCTTGAGTGTAATAAGGAGCTAATTTAGGTAAGTCACCACATTTTTACTAATTTTGCACACGCCTGCTAGACAACCATGAGCCACATCTAACTCTTGGTGACTCTGTTTTGATTGGATTGTAAAGGTGAACATTTTGTCATATTGACCTTGCCTCACCTCACTTTTATGCAGGGAGGGGAAAAAATGAACAAAATACCAGGATTTGCATAACATGACAACTAAAACTGATTGAAGCAATGATGTGCATATGACTGGAATATTTTAATGTAGTGTCTCATTTTCATAAGCTGAAAGCCCAAAGGGCTTATTGAGGTAAACACAACAGCATTCCCAATCGCATTAGAGCAACTTGCAGATGCTGCAGTTTTAAAAGCTTGGGTTTGGGCTTATATAAAATGAGAAACAAAACACTGACTTTGTCATATCAAATTTCGACCCGTACTTGTACGTGTTCTGACAAGCTCATCAACAATTCCGCTAAACATTTCATTTAAAAAACATCCTTGAAGTATCGCTGCTCTTTTATAGAGCCTCCTGTGTACATTTCTTGCTGTCCACGCCGGCAGGGGTGTAATGGTCTAATTCTCACTTGGGAGCCATTATTAGCTCAAAGGTTAGTCCCGTCAGACTGAATGAATGATAAGCCTAATTAAAGTTGATGGAGAACAAGAACAGGAAGGATGAGTGGCCAAAACTCCAGCTTCAGTTTTTACGATTGAGATTGTGACCCCTGTTAAATAGAGATATAAAACCCATCATATTATAATTAGCTGCTAGAGACCAAGTTCCATAAATGGAGCAGATGTCAAATTTAAAGAACGTTTATTAATGTACATCAAAGAAACTGGACAGACTGATAGTTAATTTATACTTTTCAAGATTATAAACATAAAATAAAATGGGCCTAAGTTTTTAAGATGTACACTATATTGAGCTGTGTTTTCAAGACTTTATTGATTTAGAGTTCAATAACATTAAAATTCACCTACACTGGTCGGCATTGTTGTTTTGTTGGTAGTTTTGTATGTCTTTCAAGGCAATTATGGTGATTTTGTTGGTTTCAGAGGTTTATGTTAAAAGAAGCAATCGTTGAAACACTGAGAGGTCATTTGGGATGATGGAAGAAATGTCCTTTTGACCTTATGTGAGTGTTAGTGAGTGGAATAATTTGCATGCTTTGAAATGAGACTAATTGGACATGTGCTTTGATGTGCAGACCAACGGAGTAGGGTTATTAAATGAACTACGGCATGCGAACGCTGGATGAATCAACAGAGATTTAGCCTGCAACTACTGTTTAAAACCAAGCCCTGTAAAACAAGCTGACAAGCTGAGTTTACTTGTTTTGTTTGAGGAGAGCAAATGCTTTGACTCTTATGAGCTGCTTATGAAAATATACTGGACATTGTGGAATAATGCTGTTGTTATAATGAATACTTCATTGCTGTGATCTTGCAAGTGCGTGAACCGATTTGTATCTTGAAAGGTCTTGTACAGCTGATTAAATAAACTCCTTTTGCAAAAGCCTCACATTTTTGGATGATTCACTATTATTACTATTCACATCTTGCATCGTCCTTGAGCCATTCATTATGTGTGCTTATCAGGGTTGTGCGCCATTCGGAATTGAATTGAGAATCTTTCAATTCTAATTCAGTTTCTGATTTTGCATTGGAGTTCAGATTATAACGTGAGGCAGTAGAATTGAATATACGCATCTGTTTTTCTCTCAATCGTTTCCTTTCACTTTAGACATAACCAACTGTATATGTAAACCTTGTGTGTTTTTGATCCAGTAATCCAGTCTAGTAATCACTCTAGAACTTTACCTTAAAAGTGAATCTTAGGTAACAGAGCAAAGGGAATTTCTTTTTTTTTAACTGGAAAAGCTAAATATGTTGTCTTGGCAAAGCCTTGCTTGAATTTTTTTTAATAAATCTTGAAGGGATAGTTTATTTACTCACTCTCATATGGTTCCAAACCTTTCCTTCGCCTGTTGAACGTAAGAAGATATTTTGAGAACTGTCTCTTTTTAATGTTCCACAAAAGTAAGACATATGTCATGTAGGTTTGGAATGACTTGAGGGTGAGTAAATCATGACAGAGTTCTTGTTTTAAGCTTTATATTGTTGAATTAATACACTGCTACATTAATTTTCAGTATATTTTCTTAAAGGTGCTGCTGTAGTACTGATTTTGCAATCTGTTTGCTTTCAGTGGAGTTCATGTACCTGGATTTGGCCTCTTTGGCATCTGTGCGACAGTTTGTCCAGAGATATAAAGCCAAAGGTTTGCCACTACACGTCCTTGTCAATAATGGTATGTAAATCCCTCAAGTTTTATATTTGCAGTGTCTAACAATAAGTTTATTTATTGAAAGCATTACTATTGTTAACAACTGAAAGTGCAGTACTTGAAGTCCACATTAATTTCTCTATAGACATTTTAACATTTGTACGGAAGCCCGTTACCACCGCTGAATAAAAATAAAAAAAAATGTTTTATCTCACAATTCTGACTTTTTTCTCACAATTGAGAGATTATATCTAGCAATTCGCACTTTTTTGTCAGAATTGCAAGAAATAAAGTCACAAATGTGAGAAGTCTTTTTTTTATCCTCTCAGAATGGCAACTTTATAAATAGTTATAAAGTCCAAGGGGGGGAGACTAATATTTTCTCAGATTTGTGAGTTTATGTCTCACAATTCTGACTTAATAATGCTCAATTGTGTTATAAAGTCACAAAATAGTCACAATTGTGAGATACACAAATTGCACAATATAAATTTGCAGTTCTGACTTTTTTCTCAGAATTGTGAGTTTATATCCTGTAATTATGAGCATATAACAGTTCTGAAAAAAGTAAGAATTGCGAGTTTGCATCACACAATTCTGAGGAAAAAAGTCAATTGCGAGTTTGTATCACGCAATTCTGAGAAAAAAGTCATAATTGCGAGTTTGTATCACAATTCTGAGAAAAAAAAATCATAATTGCAAGTTTGTATCACTCAATTCTGAAGACAAAAGTCAGAATTGCGAGTTTGTATCATGCAATTCTGAGAAGAAAGTCAGAATTGCAAGTTTGTACCACGTAGTTCTGAAAAAAAGTCGGAATTGCAACTTTGTATCACATAATTCTGAGAAAAAAGTCAGAATTGTGAGTTTGTATCACGTAATTCTGAGAAAAAAGTCAGAATTGCGAGTTTGTATCGCGTAATTCTGAAAAAAAAAATTCAATTTGTGAGTTTGTATCACGTAATTCTGAGAAAAAATAAGAATTGCCAGATAAAAAGTTTAACCTTTAACCTTTTTTATTTTTTATTCAGTGGCGGAAATGAGCTTCCACAGGGTTTCACATTCTATGAACGTGTATAATGAGCAAACATGAAACTGCAGTGAATAATAGTATATTTTTTACATTATCTTAAATTAATAAATGCTTCAAACTTACTGTTGATTGTTAGTTTGTGATACGTAATGCATTCATGTTAACAAATTGAACCTTACTGTGAAGCGTTAGCTATTTATCATTTATAAGAGCCACACATGTCTCTCAACCTGAAATCTCTTGCGTCCTCTTTAGCTCGCTCTGTTGGACATGTCTGGTCTGTGTCCTGAGGGCCTCAGGGGTTGTTTGTTTTAACTGAGTGACTTTTATTTAGAAGCCTGCCCCAGGGAATGTCTCAAAATGACAGGAGCAGTCACACACTGTCCTCTCCCTAACAGAGAGAATTAATAATTCACGCTCCCCTTTTCCCGTTTGTTCTCTGTGGCTCACACCCCTCCCCTCCGATGCTGGTTGATGGGCGAACGCATTTGTGCCACCCCATTGAGGGTCTAATGATGCAGAAAGGTCAACGTTTGACCCCTCTAGTGCTCCGGCTGGACAGGACACTGCATGGGTCTGAGGGAAAGTCGGGGGCATTGATTCTCTCTTCAGAGATTCTTCAATCATGGGTCAATAACATTAGGATGCATTAGGTTTAACTTTTCAATAGGGCTTGGCAATAAACAATAACATATAGAGATAAAGATGATAAACTCTGGACAGTTTTACTCTGTGGATTAATCAAACAGCCTATTAAACACAGGAGAACCGAAACACAAAGATCTTTACGACAACCCGACATAATAGAAATTGGGTTTAACTTGAAGAAATTATGACGAAAATAGGAGATAATGTACAGTCTTGCAAGGAGTTTATTCTGCGATAACAACTTATTACACGGCTACTTTCCACATAAGTAAATAATTAGAAACAAAATATGTTTATGTTTACTTTCATTCATAAGGCCTGCCAGACAATTGGAAATCATTTCCTTCTCCATTAATGTTAAATGAATATTGTGATAAATATCAATATTATGTGATATGGAACGAAATATCATGATAATATTTCTGGCATGTCGCCCAGCCCTACTTTCCAGCATGAGTTTAATTAAAACACGTGTTGTTTCATGTTCATTTAATATGCTGAGGACATTTTTCTAAGCCTGATTACAGTTTTCTCCCGCAAACTGAGCTGTAATTCTGTTAAGAGCAAAATAATGATGAAACATGTTTTCAAGAGCAGAAGCTTATTCCCGCATGAATGATGGTGCTCGGTCAGGGTTTTAAACCAGATTACATCCATTTAATATTGGTATCCATCCACCAACTTTAATTATCTTGTGGCGCTCCTTTTAAAGACATAGAAATGCATTTCTGCAGAAGGATATTTTTGATGTGTGAATGTGCTTCACATCTTTTCATCAAAAGCATCATTTTTTTTTCAGCAAGAACATGAATTAAGCAGAAAGAGACACATTAAGAACATTAGTGGAGGAAATGGTTTTTCGCTAGTTCAGTTTCACATGAAGACATCTCTGATATCCTTCTGTGTCTGCTAAAAGCTGTTAAAAAGACGTGAATCAATAAACCAGCAATAACAATCCACAGTATTCAGAGAGCTGCATGCGGTGTGATGTTCTCAAAGCGAAACGCTTTTCAAACCAGAGGAAAGAGTGACTCAGAAGTGACTCATGAGTCATTTTTAAGGTGTGAATACTTGATCAAGCTTAGTAGGATACTTCCCGGTGTCCTGCATATTCTGTCTGTTCATAATATATCAGCAATGATGTTCCATTATGTCTGCAGCTGGTGTTATGCTTGTTCCGGAGAGGAGAACAGAGGATGGATTCGAGCTACACTTTGGGCTAAACTACCTGGGCCATTTCCTGTTGACCAACCTGTTGCTGGATGTGCTGAAGAAGTCAGGCAAACCTGGGAAATGTTCCCGAATTGTCATTATGTCTTCAGCCACCCACTATGGAGGAAGATTAACTTTGGATGACTTGCAGGGAAGGTTAGAAGCTTTTTTGAATTATAATTGAGATTCTTTTCTTGCCTCAAGCCTTTTTGTGAATGGAAAGGACAAGCTGAATCTTAAAGACATAGATTTAATCTTCCTACTTATATTTAAAATTAAAATATATTCCATTGTGCCCAGGGCCACTGCTCTGAATGTATAGTGTTACACACAAAAGACATCCAGTTTTGTGTGTTCTGTGTTTGCAGTCAGAATTTCGAATTTAATCCGAGCTATATGTATATTCTTTGTTAAAGGGGTAGTTCACCCAAAAATGAAAATTCTGTCATTAATTACTCACTCTCGTGTCGTTCCAAACCCGTAAGAACTTGAAGATATTTTTTAATGAAATCTGAGAGCTTTTTGACCTTGCATAGACAGCAATGCAACTGACACATTTAAGGCCCAGAAAGGTAGTAAGGACAACATTAAAACAGTCCATGTGACATCAGTGGTTCAACTGAAATTTTATGAAGCTAAGAAAATAATTTTTGTGCACATAAACAAAAATAACAATTTTATTCAACAATTTCTTCTCTTCTATGTCAGGTCTTTGACATATGTTCAAGAAAGTACTATGTAGGGCTGCAATTTATTATTATTTATTTTTTATAATAGATTAATCTAACGATTATTGGAATGAGTAATCAACTAATCATTGATTATTTCACTATTATTTAATCAGTAGACTTTGATTATTCAGCTTTTGCAATTAGTTAAAATATTGAGTTCTACATATTCTAACAAATAAAGATCACCTCATCTTTTGAAAATCATATTATGTAATTACAATTATTATACAATTAATTTATACAAATAGATATATTTGACAAAAAATGAGGTGACAGACAGAGAAACTCTCTTATTCACCATTTAATTAGCTCTATGAAAATAAACTGAATGACACATCATTCCGCTTAAAATCTCCTTTAAGTGGTGTGGATAAGAAACAAAATAAAGGTAAGTGATAAGATGATTTATTTTTGAATAAACTATTTTATTTACAATTTATGGGGGCTTTATGGGGCTATGATAATTAAAACAGTCCTGAGCTAGATCAAGCTCAAATCTCTGTAAATCAAACTATCACTTTAATTACATTTTTTCCCCCCTCAATAATAAAAAGATTTTATCATTAGCTAGCGACACTTACTCTTTTTTTTTACTCTAGTGTAAAGTGCTCCTATTATGCATTTTCAAATATGACCTTTCATGCAGTGTGTCATGTAGCTGTATGTGAACATAAACTATCTGCAAAGTTGTGAAGCCGACAGTGCAGGATACCTAAAGTTATTGTCTATCAAAAAAAAGAGTCGGTTCACAATCGCCTAAACGAGTCGTCAGGAATTTGAATCTTTTTTTGTTACGGCTGTACGTCACAAAGTAACACATTTGCATAACGTCCGCCCACGTTCTACGTTGCGAACATTTATTCTGAACTTTTGTTCTGAAAGTGGAGTAATCCTTTAAAACTTGTTGCTCTCATGTAACGTTACTCTGTATCGTGCAAAATACGTATTTAGTTGTATGTGTGTTGTGTTCGCCCCGCGCAGCTCGTAGGTCTCTGGCTAACCGGCTGACAGCTTTATCTGTTCGCTCGCTATTGTCTAGAATTGTGTCGATGAATAGTAAATGTTTGTCGTTGTTATTACTTGACGTTCTGACAAAGAATAGAACAATACGTTGGTGTACAAGCTGCAGTGCTTTATCAATAACGCATATACTATGGATGTTTGGGTGTTGTTTACCACTGAGTTGTGGGCTAGAATAAGGGTGATGGGCGTGATGCACGCAGTAACATTAAACCAATCACAAAAGACTGGGTCATCGGACCAGTCACCGCAGATTAGTGTCAAGCAAAGGAGTGGTTTGGACAAATAATTCATTTTAATGAACCGTTTGGGAGTCGTTGAGCAAATAAGGTAAAAATAAATGCATATTATAAGACAATAAAAGTGTTTTTGCATGTCAACATCTTGTTGGGGACTCCCAAAACCAAAATATGAACCTTTTATAATCCATAATAGGAGCACTTTAATACTTGTTTAATAATATAAAGCTGGTTAATTTAAGACTATCTATTGCATAAAGTACTATATAAATAAATGTGACTGGACTTTACTAGATAACCAAACAGAGCAGAGCTCATGCAAACATCCACATTGCTGCAATAAGATGTGTTTCTAACAACTGCTTTCACACCATTGTCAGTTTTTGTTGTGTTTATTTCATTATTAAGAGGAAAGCATGCAGCACATATTTACATATTAATCCAAATGCCGCTCAAGTTCGGCTGCATTTCTTCTGAATTGCATCCAGGAGGTCTCAATTACAGTCTTGCGCTACAGTGCCACACTGGTCAAACCACATTATTGCTTTTACATGAGGTCATATGAGATCAAACGACTACTCAACAACAAAAATATGTGTTGACAAATTTTTATTGTCGACATTTTCGATAATGAGGACTAATCGTTTCAGCCCCAGTACTACAACGCATGCGTGTGTATTCCTCTGATTTTAAACAAGGCGCAGGACATCCCGGTTCTTCGTCAGAACGTCGGCTCCTGCGTCAGCAGCACTACACGCAATGCGCCGTGGTACTCACATGAGTGCGCGTCGAAGACTGACACGGAAGAGAAGAAATAGTTGAAGTCATTATTTTTGTTTTCTTTGCACCAAAAAATTATTCTTGTAGCTTCATAAAATTATGGTTGAACCACTGTTGTCACGTGGACTATTTTAACAATGTCCTTACTATGTTTTTGGGCCTTGAACGTGGTAGTTGTGTTACTGTTACTGAGTGAAAAAGCCCTTAGATTTCATCAAAAATGTCTTAATTTGTGTTCCGAAGATGAATGAAGGTCTTACAGGTTTAGAATGACATCAGGTTGAGTGATTAACGACAGAATTTTTATTTTTTGGTGAACTATCCTATTAAGTATATTCTTAAGAAGAAGGTTTTTTCCCCCTCAAAATTTCTACACGCTAAAATATTTTTGAGCTTTGAATAACTAGTCAATTGCATCATAAAATATAAAAATACTCTTGAAATTTAGATTAATTTAGACTTGAATTTTACATTTACACACAGACAGAAGCAGCCTGCATGTTTGCAAATACTTCTGCATACAGGATAAAAAAATGCAGAAGTAGCTATTTATTTACTTTTCAGATATTTTTTTGTTTCTGTTTTGTAATTGAATACCCATATTGTTCAGTTAGCTTACAATTTAGCATGTCTACTTGCAAAGCAAGAACAGAACAAGATGAGTAGATTGCCACAATTCACAGCATTTTGAGACTTGTGAGTGGAACGCATGGGTAAATGTAAAAATATATGACTATCTTGGGTTTCAGTAAAGTTTTGGAAATACTGATAGTGAATAATTGTAATTAAACCTAATTTATCTTAGTATCTTATTATGGCCAAACTTTAGTTTGGGGACCAGTCGCACTTTTAATTAACTACTGACTACAAATTTTGCCTCAATAAACTCCTAATTTGCTGCTTATCAATAGTTAGTAAGGTAGTTGCTAAAATATGGTCATGCAGATTAAGGCATTAATATGTGCTAATAAACACCAAAAATGCTAGTAACATGCATGCTAATGGACAATTAGTTAATAGTGAAAACTGGTCCTTAAAATAAAGTCTTATTCTTATTTTAGTAGGTAGAATTATGAAATGGTTAAATTAATAAATATTATTATTCAACATTTAAACAAACAAACCAAAAAATGAACATTTCTGTTATTAAACATTGTTAAATATTCTTCATTTTTAGTAGGTCTTAAAAAGAATATCCATTCATGTGATATATTATAATAGTGTGATGCCTGAATTCCAGTGTAGCATTGGAGATGATTGCTTTCTGCTTCATTTTGACAAAAAAAATATTGAATATTAATACTGGCCATTTATCAGTTGAAGACAATATTGTCTTATCGGTATTAGCCTGAATTTTAATAACGGTGCGCCCCTAATATTCTTAAAGGCGAAAACGCCTCCCTGTCTCATTAAACACAGATCTTCCTGTAGTGCAGATCTATCTGTTCTGTTTGCATCTGCTTTATTCCTCAAAATATTGCCGCCGTTCTGTTTTTTTTTTTTTTCCTCAGGTCTGCTTTTATTGCTTTTCAGTCTTGAGAGTCCTCATCCGTTACTGCAGTCATGTACTGCAGAGCCTCAACGGCTCAAGGACACTGTCGCTATAACATGCAGCGTGATTCAGTGCACCATGTGTCTATTGATTGACTGAATGCAGCAAAGCCTCCTGGGAGGCAGAATGGGGTGGTTATGAGTGTTACAATAAATACTGACAAACAACAAATCTAATACAGCAAACAAGGTGCCCGGCTGCAACTGGCGACGACTTCTTGTCACGCTGTATGTTAAGTGTGTGTGTCGGGGGCTCATGCTGTGGGTTTGGCACAGAAGATTCCTAATAAATATGTCCTTCAAGGTGAGAGAGGGAGAGAGGCAGGGGTGGGCGCAAAGACATCTGCTGGTATAAATAACGGATAAATGAGTCAGCTGAAAGATTAGACATGGATTCTTCATTCTAGGGCATTCTAGGACTTTTCCATAGAAATGCAAGATTTTTGGTTTGTTAATGTGAGGGTCACTGTCTCCTCTAGGTGCCTGCGAGTTTATCTTATACGCATATAGCATTGTCATGAGACCAATGCTGGTGAAATTTCTTGGTTCTAGATGACAGTTTCAATACCACAGCTAAAACTAATGTGCTTTTGAACAAATTATTTTATAAGCTGAATGTCAATATACAACATTAACAAATAAATTAAAACTGACATTTGGAAATAAAGTATTTTGTGATCAAACAATCAAACGTCAATGTCTTTTACAATTATAATTTTTTATAAATATATGCAAATATACATTTATTATTTAGTACTGAGCCAAATAAGATATTTTAAATAAAAGATGTTTGCATTTAGTCCACAAAAAAAAAAAAAAAATAGTTGAATTTATAAAAATCACCCTGTTCAAAAGTTTACGTACGCTTGAGTCTTAATACTTTGTTGTTGCTGTTTTTGTTGTTGTTTTTTGTTTGGTGATAGTTGTTAATGAGTCCCTTGTTTGTACTGGACAGTTAAACTGCCCGCTGTTCTTCATAAAAATCCTGTAGATTCTTTGGTTTTGTAACATTTTTTGTGTATTTGAACCCTCTCCAACAAAGACTGTATGATTTTGAGATTCATCTTTTCACACTGAGGACAACTGAGGGACTCGTATACAACTTTTACAAAAGGTTCAAACCCTCACTGATGCTCCAGAAGGAAAAGCGATGCATTAAGAGCCAGGGGTGTAAACTTTTGAACAGAATGAAGATGTGTACGTTTTTCTTATTTTGCCTAAACATTATATTTTTTTACATTTAGTATGGCCCTTCAGAAGCTACAAAAGATACTTACATGTTTCCCAGAAGACAAAATAAGTTAAATTTGCCCTGACATCCAAAGTTGCGAATTTAATTTAACTGCAAAAATTTGAATATCGCATAAAACATTTGCAAATAAGCACCCTTTCCATCTAACAAGTTAAAGAGAACAAAATCGTCACTTCCTGATAAACTGACGCCATATATTACTAAGAAAAGCATAGGAGAAGCCACTGAAGATACAGTAGTAATTTTCATATACTTTCACCTCAGAGCGAGTAGATGAAACACAATAAATGTCATAATTTCTTTCGGAGGTGGATGCCTGCTGTTTGTGAACACAGTAGTGTAAGACAGTCCTGGGAGGCAGTTACACAGAAATACTTTGACGACAGATTTTGCTCAGGCATTTCAGAATGACCATTACAACATTTCAAATGTTGTGGAACGAGATCAGTCCACTGGTTAGACGGGTTTTCCCATTTTGCAAAGTCACATGACGTTTTTGATGCGTATGAAGGAGTTTATTCAGCAAATGCGTTTCCATCTCCCGTTATTTGCATTAGCCCTTTTCGCTCAAGTCAAAAACGTAAGTGAGCGTAAAAACACTTTTGCGAATTAAAGGATTTTTATTCCAAACGTGGCATTTCCATCACTTGTTTCTGATGGAATACTTCAAAATGCGCACAAAAACAGGGTGATGGAAACATAGCTATTGAGCGTTTAAACCTTTTGTAATAGTTGCATATGAGTGTCCTCCATTGTCCTCAGTGTGAAAAGATGGATTTCAAAATCATACAGTCATTGTTTGAGAGGGTTCAAAAATGCTGAAAAACCAAAGAATTTGTGAGACCAGAAGGATTTTTCTGAAGAACAGTAGGCAGTTTAACTGTTCAGGACAGACAAGGGACTCATAAACAACTATCAGTTAAAAACAAACAAACACACAAACAAACAGCTGTGGATCATTCAGGTAACAACACAGTATTAAGAATTAAGCGTATGTAAACTTTTGAACGGGGTAATTTTTATAAATTCAACTAGTATTTTTTCTTGTGGACTATATGTAAACATTTTTTATGTGAAATATCTTATTCAGGTCAGTACTAAATAAAAAATAACATGCATTTTGTGTGATCCCTCTTATTTTGGTCAGTTAATTAACATTTTGTAGATTCTGCAAGGTGTATGCAAACTTTTGACTTCAGCTGTATGTAAACAATGAAAATGAAAACCGAAAATCTAAAAATAAAAGCTAAATCAAAATCTTAATAGATCTTATAATTTATACAAAAATAAAAATACAAATAAATACCTGACAACTTTAAGATTCACTGCTGTTGTGAATGATCAGACTTGAAGCAACAACACATCAGCAAGCACATTCTTATCACAGTGGGTTTACAAACTATAGTAAACAATACATTAATAATCACTGACACCAAAATACGTTTAACCACACTCAATGCCTTATTCTTTTCTCCTATTCTCTCTCTTCTTCAGGATGTGTTATAGTGCTCATGGTGCATACGCCCAGAGTAAACTGGCCCTGCTGCTGTTCTCCTACCACCTGCAGGACCAGTTGTGGGTCAGAGGTGACCCTGTAACGGTTAATGCAGTGGACCCAGGCATGGTGGACACAGCCCTGTATGACAATCTGTCTAATCCGGCCCAGCTGGCCAAGAAACCTTTCGCAAAACTGCTTTTCAGGGTAAGGCAAATCATATTGCCCTCTATAAAACCTCATTAGTCAAGTTTACTGGAGGATAATAATTGCCTCGACATATTTGGAATGCCTTGTTTCATTTAAATAACTTGCCAAACTTTGGAAAGTCAGCCAAACTAGGCCTGAGTCACTGGTGTGATGGTTTATTCAGACATCTGTCTGCGCTTGGCAGAGAAATTCTTGAGGTGTAGAACTTCCGTGGGTTTTTTTGGCTTTTTTTGTCACTTTTATTGACAGGACAATGAGAGTGAATAAATGGTAGTGTTTTTAAAAAACTATTTTTCGATATCAATAAGACAGTAATTATTTTCACGTTATAGGCGATAACCGCTCAATTAAAAATATTAAAAATGTGTATTATTTATGATTGATGAATGAATGAATACAAAAAAACAAATATCCCTGATAACTGTCATTTTTTAAATTAGTTTAATATACAAATCCAAGCTTTCCTATGTAAAACGCATAAAAATTTGCAAGTTCATGAATGTTCTCCCTCAGATACATTGTGTGTGTAACACCCTTTAGAGTTACTGACAAAGGCCGTTGTGAAAGGTGCACTGTTGAATGACAATACTTTATGACAAACCCACCTGCCCCAATATGTTGCAATAAGGCATTGTGACAGTGCGGTGTATCCCGGGAGACACCGTTTTTCACTCTCTCTTTTCTTCTTTTCCGTCTGTCTGTCTCACCCAATCTCTTGGAATTCGTCTTGAAATCTAAAGGTTTGGAGCCGCTGTGTCAGGATGAACAATAATTGGATTTATCTTGTCTCTTTGCTTCAAAGGTGTGTGTGTATCTGTGTGTGACTGTATATGTGTGTGTCTGTTAATCAGACGTGGTTCTTTCATCTTCCTTAAGAATATTTGTTACACCTCTTGAATTTCAGATCAGTGTAAGAAAATGAAAACAAGAATGAGAAAGGAAAAATAAAATAAACAATTACATAAACGCGCACACTTGTACATACATAGTGTCTAATGTGATTTTGGATTTTTTGGATCTCACTGTTTACATTATATGTTACAAGCCACCTATATAGTAACTACCCATCTGATGTGTTGGTTCAAAATTATCAAAATTGCTACCATTTTCACAGGTTGTTTTACTGTCATCCCTCAGCAAATCATAGAGTTTCTTTCTGGTCCATTAAATTCAGCTGAGTTTGTGCTAAAAGAGATTCAGAGATGATCAGAATAGCAAACAGCAGCATAACTGCGTTGCACGCTCTGCCAGAACAGTAACAGTACGTAATTCATTTTTACGTGTGAACAACTCTCTTTGGTTATGCGTGGTAGACAAGGTAAGGTAGAATATGAAAAGCACAACAATGGCCAGTGACCTTCGCCTCTTCTCAGGGGGAATTATTTGTACTACAAAATATAATTCAATGTGTAATCTGTTGAATACAAATGTAATTTCCGTGAAATTCATACCCTTGTTGAGGTGAGGTGTGTTGATATTGATTTCTTGTGATCGTTATCAGCGCGGCAATATCCTTTTGCAGGGTGCTTATTTACGAGTCGGGTTGAGTCACGGTTTACGGCGTCCATTATGTATGCGGCACAAGATTTGCTGTAGAAAACCCAGAAATTACTGGGCTCAGTGAGGACAGTGTGCTCTACGTGTTTAAAAGAAAAAATGATTAATTATGAATGTCTTGAGGGGAAATATTGTTATGAATAGACAGGCAATGGCTTTCAAAATAGAAAAGCACACCCACTGTAGAGAATACAATTTTTTGGCACTTGGCATGAAAAGACAAAACGTGATGGAAAAGGTTTAGTCAAGAGCAAAAAAAAATGTTAAAGATAATGATGTGTTTTAATAGGTTTTTGGTTTCTTGAAAAAGAGCCCTTGCTGTGCATGGTGTGAATACTGAATGCGTATACAATTTCTGAAGTTTATTTTTGGAACCGTCTGTGTTCAGAGAAAGAGAAATCAAATGTGCTCTCAAAACTGAAGTATACTTGCTTTTAAACACTTGTTTTACATTTACAATGCTTTTCTATTCTCACCTGACAGCTTTTCCAGTTGTCAGAACTCAAACCGAGGAATAAAAAAGTGGTTGGATATAAAACATTAAGGGAGGGTGGTATGACTAAAATCTTAACTGTATCTGCATCACCTTGACTTAAAGTGTTAGTTCACCCAGACATGAAAACTAGACCATTATTTACTCACCCTCAAGGAATTTTAGGTATATATGACTTTCTTCTTTCATGCGAATCTAATCGAAGTTATATTAAAAATTGTCCTGGCTCTTACAAGCTTTATAATGGCAGTTGGTGGGTGTTTCTGTTCAGCAGTCCAAAAGGAGTCCAATAAAGCGCAACCATTCATAATAAAAAGGTGAATAAAGACGTCTTGTAGCAAAATGATGCGATTTTGTAAGAAAAAAATCCATATTTAAAACGTTGTAATCACTTTTCTATAGTTTCCACTAACTGTCATACGTGCAAGTCGTTCCCAGGCAAATGAAGAAGGACATATGATGCTTGTAGGATGCACTTTATTAGACTTCTTTTGGACTGTTGAACAGAAACACCCACCCTCTGCCATTATAAAGTTTGAAAGAGCCAGAACAGTTTTTAATATAACTCTGACTGTATTAATCTGAAAGAATAATGTCATCTACACCTAGGATGCCTTGAGGGCAAGTAAATCATGGGATAATTTTCATTTTTGTGTGAATTAAGCCTTTAATTTTCAACAAAATCATTAGCCATGTGTCTAGTGAATTAATATGTACAAATACAAGGTACTTCATCTCTGTTGATTATTTTCTCTTTTTATTTGGAACTTGATGGATAAGTGTTGCTTATTATTATTAATTTATTATCCATTATCATTAGGTAACGCATTAAGTATTTTGAACAACATTTTTACAGAATTTAGTAAATCTAGGTTAATGTCATTTTTTTAAGTTAATGTTTGTTTATAGTACTAATGTTAGTTTATTCTTAAATATAATGTATACTTGAACTTAAAATGTATTAGATTATGTAGAAATTGACAAATCCGTAAATAATTCTAGATTACTAAATCCTTTAAAGGTATTGTTCTGTCATGTAATGTAAGCTATAAGTAATGTTAACATATAGAATAGATATTTTATAAAATATGATAACTGTAAACCACAGCGTCTTGGGTCTGTTGGTTTATTATAAAACAGTTTCTTTTCAGCTGAAGAAAGAACGACATATGAACATTTTGGGGAAATTTACCTTAAGTAAAACACTTTAGTATAGGGAACAATTCTCACTATTAACTAGTTACCTGTTAGCATGCCAATTATTAACGTATTGGCTGTTTATTAGTACTTATAAAGCACCTATTCTGCATGACCATATTCTTCATCCATAATCCTACCCAATACCTTCATTTTAGTTCACCCAAAAATGAAAATTAGCCCATTATTTACTCACCCTCAAGCTATCAGTGTGTGACTTCTTTCTTTCAGACCAATCTAATCAGAGTTATATTAAAAAATGTCCTGGCTCTTTCAAGCTTTATCACGTCAGTAGGCGAGTATCTCTCTTCGACAGGTCAAAACAAGTCCAATAAAGTGCATTCATCCATAATAAAAAGTTTCTCACATGGCTCCGGGGGGGTGAATAAAGGCCTTCTTTAGCGAATCAATGCGTTTTTGTAAGAAAAATATCCATATTTAAACCGCAATAATCACTTGTGCTCGTTGTTATAGATGGAAGCAGCTCCGGGCGGATGACGTAGGTCGTCTGTGCGCATGCGCGGCTCAGAAGTGACAAGCGTGGACCAAAACAAAGCAATGGTCACAAATTAGAAGCACAAAACGAGGATTTGTAAAGACTATATATATCAGCCAAGAGGAGACTGGTTTTCCTATGCTAAAGTAAGGAAACTTTGCTTCCTTTGCTTCTGTAAACAAACGTTGGTTTTCACAAGGCTCACAGGCGCATGTGCAACGCATACATCCTACGTCATCCACCCAAAGCTGCTTCCGTGTACAACAGTGAGCGCAAGCTAGATTAAAGTGATTAATAACGTTTTGAATTTGGATATTTTTCTTACAAAAACGCATCGATTCGCTACAGAAGGCCCCCCCGGAGCCATATGAGGCACTTTTTATTATGGATGGATGCACTTGGACTTATTTTGACCCTTTGAAGAGAAACACCTGCAATTTGCCATGATAAAGCTTGGAAGAGCCAGGACATTTTTAAATATAACTCAGGATTTGTCTGAAAGACGGAAGTCATTTACGCCTAGGGTGCCGTGAGGGTGAGTAAATTATTGGCTCATTTTCATTTTTTTTTCATTTTCATTTTCTACCTTACTAACTATTAATAAGCAGCAAATTAGGAGTTTATTGAGGCAAAAGCCATAGTTAATGGTTTGTTAATAGCAAGAACTGGACCTTAAAATAAAGTCTGAACAAATCCTGTAATTCTAATTGGTTGAGGCAAGTTTTAAGGGGTTGTAAAATAGCATAAATATAAAAATATTGACTGAACTCTTAATTAATTCTGTAAATGGCAAGTTGACATGGCTCATCAACCATTAAAAAAAATCATTAAAAAAGTTAAAGATAAATCCTACATCAAATAGTTTTCTCTCAGGAATTGCTATCAATTTTCACAAATAATTACAAGGAATCAGCAGGTGAATTAAATATAATATTTAAGTAGTAAAAGTGAAATAGTATAATAGTGAAATGTACTTTTTTAAGCAGTCTACTGTCACACATAAAAAAACAAAAAAGATCATGTAAAGCAGTCCTACTCCCTGATAGCCATGTAATATGTTCCACTGTATATTTACAACCAAGCAAAATCTCTACTGGTTGGTGCATTTCTACTGTTGCACTCTACGTACCAACAGTAAATGTTCCATTCAGCCCTATAAAATAGTATATAAAGGTGTTGAGTCTTTCTGTACCGCAGCTGTTGCTCCATTTCCCCTTAAGCACACAGGACCCGTATGGCCTAATACTAACAGCTTTAAGAGAGAAGCTTTTCTCACACTCTTTGTGCTGTATTGATTCAGCTTAGTATAGAGAAACCTTGTGGCTCCTGTAGTTTAATCCAAATTCCCTCAGAAGAAAGAGATCTAGAAAAGAGAAAAACAGTGCTCGGCCCCAATTGCCTGGCCTCAAACAGAGCCGTTTGAAGTTCAGAATCTGGCAGCGGTTTTAGAGAAGATCGGCTATCCTGTGTAATTGATCCGTCTGGAGGTCATAGTCCAACTGACCGTCTGCATATCAATCTCGCCAACTGCGCAGCCCAACTTTTAGATCTTCTGATGTGGAAGCGAGCCATAACATTTGCAATTAGAGGGATAATTTGAATAATTAACCATGGCAGTTGGAAAGCATCACGTGTAAACATGAGGCTAGAGTCACATGTGGAAGTGTACGATTGGAACTGACAATAAATAATCTGAGTTACATAATCAAATTAATCACACGTATGAATATTTGAGGGGAAAAGCCCTAAAGTAAAAATAATTTTAGACATCACAGTGTTATGACAGATAAGTAATGCATTCAATAGACATCACAAAAAGTGTTTTTTACTCACCCTCATGTCGTTCCAAACCCATAAGACCTTCATTCATCCTCAGAACACAAATTAAGATGTTTTTGTTGAAATTCAAGAGCTTTCTGACCGTGCATAGACAGCAATGCAACTGACATGTTCAAGGCCCAGAAAGGTAGTAAGAACACTTATTTATTTACTTTGAATAAACCCATTATTTACCTGTGCCCTTCAGCAAGTAGGGAATATACAGATATTGAATACCAGTCGCGCTACGAGGACAGTATAATGTTGGAATGCGCATCTAAAAACTGAAAAACTGAAAAAAACTGAATTTTTTAAACTGAAAAAATGTCTCGTTTTTCTTGTTTCTGTCTCTGTTTTCATTTTTGATCATACAAATAGGAATAAGGAATCGTTTGAAACCCCAAAGGGTCTACTTTTATTTGTGTACAGTCATAATAACAAGATGCTTTTGTAAAATAAAATAAACAAGGTGCCCTTTCTGCCGTCTCGGTCACCTCTCTTCACAGACACGTAAATAAAACAACCTGAATCTCCCCGAAAACGTGCCTCACAAACATGAAAAATATATGTTTAGAAAGCTTGAAATGTCTACTTAAATAAAGTCACATCAAAAACAAATATTCTCTGTTAAAGTAATCTGTATGATACCAATGCAAGCTCCAGTTTTTCCCGTCTAAACTCATCTCTAATGTAATCACGCCCACGAGCGGCTCCACTTTTCAAATTTTAAACATCTACTTGAGAAGCGCAGACATGTAGGTAACCGCCAACATCACCTCTGTAAAAGTGAACATTCATCAAGTTCATCTGGGCTACTTTTTGTTTCTGGAAGAAGGCATGCTGAGAGGAATAAGCCAGAATTTACCTCAGAAGTAGAACACAACATGAAAATTATAGTACCGCCGCATTTTATTGTCAGTAACGGTAACACCGCTGTAACGGGGGAAACAGTAATTAATTTGATTACTTATCACTGTTTATTTATAAAGTCGTTATTCCCATCACTGACTATTATATATTAAATATATACATTTTAACAGTATAATTTTTAATTAAATTATTAATTTAATTTAAATGTTTAAATTATTAATTTTTTAATTTAAATGTTTTTTAAAGTAGCCTGTATTTATTTTATCCCAAAATTTTTGAAATATTTTTACTATTTAAAATAACTGTTTTCAATTTGAATATATTTTAAAATGTAATTTATTCCTGTGATCAAAGCTAAATTTTCAGCATCATTATTTCAGTCTTCAGTGTCACATGATCCTTAAGAAATCATTCTAATATGCTGACTTGCTGTTCAAGAAACATTTCTTCTTCTTCTTATTATTATTATTATTATTATCGTCAATATTTAAAACAATTGAGTACATCTCAGGATTCTTTGATGAATAGAAAGATCCAAAGATCAGCGTTTATCTGAAATAAAAAAGCTTTTGTAACCATTCAAAAGTATGTGTGTGTATGTGTGTGTGTATATATATATATATATATATATATATATATATATACATGCATACATACATATAACATTTTGGTANTCCTTAAGAAATCATTCTAATATGCTGACTTGCTGTTCAAGAAACATTTCTTCTTCTTCTTATTATTATTATTATTATTATCGTCAATATTTAAAACAGTTGAGTACATCTCAGGATTCTTTGATGAATAGAAAGATCCAAAGATCAGCGTTTATCTGAAATAAAAAAAGCTTTTGTAACCATTCAAAAGTATGTGCATGTGTATATATATATATATATATATATATATATACATGCATACATACATATAACATTTTGGTAAAGAAAATATAGAAATTAATACTTTTATTTAGCAAGGATTGCTTTAAATTGATCAAATATTTATAATGTTACAAAAGATTTCTATTATAGATTAATGCTGTTCTTCTGAACTTTCTATTCATCAAAGAAATCTGAAAAAGTTCTACTCAGCTGTTTTCAACATAATGATAATAATAAATAATAATAACAATAATAATAATAAATGTTTCTTGAGCAGCAAATCAGAATATTAGAATAATTTCTGAAGGATCACGTGACGAGTAATGATGCTAAAAATTCAGCTTTGAAATCACATTAATAAATATTTTTAAAACATATTTATATGGAAAACAATTATTTTAAATAGTAAAAAAATATATTTTTTAAATTTTACTGTTTTTGCTGCACTTTAAATCAAGTAAATGCAGGCTTGGTGAGCAGAAGAGAGTTTTTTAAAAAATATTAATAATAATAAAATCTTACTATTCAAAAACTTTTGACTGGTAGTGTATATTACATTAAATCCTGTAAAAACAATGAATGTAAAAATGTAAACTTTATTCTAAAGTATAACCAAATGCCAAACTGACAGTCCTTACACAGATATAATACTAGTATTTTGCTGCAGGTTTATTTACCAAAGCAACTTACAAGAAAGTCCACATCTAAGTGGCAATTATGAGAGCTTGCATTTAAGGATATATGTCAAGTACTAGGGTTAGACTTCAAGTGCCAAGAAGAACACTACAGCTCAAATGCAAGAACGCTGTAACAACTGCTTCACTGTTACATTGCGATGGCTGTCACGTACAAGGATGAGAGAAGTCAACGACATTGGCAGGAATGACAAATTTATATTTCTACTTCAGAAATTGGGAGCATCTTTCCTGTCCTTCGTAGATATTTAATATCAGTCTCTGATGAATTATTCTTAACGTGCCCACAGCTGTGTTGACTTCATCTCTGATTCCTGTCCATCCACAGACGCCTGTAGAAGGAGCATCCACTGCCATCTACGCTGCAGCTGCCTCCGAGCTGGAGGGGATCGGAGGACTGTATCTGTACAACGGACGCAAGACGGAGTCTTCAGCACTTTCTTATAACGAACGGCTGCAGAGCAAGTTGTGGAAAGAAAGCTGTGCTCTAGTGGGTCTCCAATAGATTTGAGAGAACACTGAGCTCCTGATCACCAAGACCTCTGCCCTCACCTTATAGTCCATATAACGTCCACCTGAAAAGATTCAACCTCATTTGCCTTATTTGCCAAATTTCATTTTCTAACACTGTCCCTTGGTTTTGAAATCATCTCGTTACCTTTATAGTATTCACACAAGCCATCTTTTAAGATCTTGAGAACTTGTACCTCAACAATACGTGACCAAGTGCGCTGTTTTCTGTCCTGAAACCGCTCTCGTCCGCCTCACTGGGAACTTTCTGAACACTTTTTCCCTGAATTAAGCAAATAAAACAGTGATTTTGACTAATAATCTAGTATCTTGTACTCTGCTAAGCCTTTTTGGGTGCTTAATGAATCAGGACCATCGCAGTGGCTGTTCTACCGATTTTCCTTTGGATTTTGGCAACATAAAGACAATCGAAGGATAAAAGGATTACATGTGAAATCTCCAGCTCTCTAAACTGGGCGAATACCAGCCTGTCTCTGTTGATTCTCTTCGTTTCCGTGCTGAGATTTTGCGTCTTTCTTTGTTAGTACAGTTGTATATCTTCAGTGGCGCCTCCGTTGGGTTATTCCGCCCATCAGTCAGTGTCATTCCTCCCTCTGCCTACCGCATCTAATTGTCTAAACACAAACTGCAGAAGGGCTAAGGGGGGAAAAACATTTGTCTGGCTAAGCCCTTCATTTTTCATTCCTCCACTGTGCAATTTGCAATGTTGTGTTTTGAATTTTCCACAAAAGAGACGGCTGCCCTCATGCCAGGTGCCTCACCTTCATTCACCTTCTTTCTCCCAGAGGGGGAGATTTCGTCCAACTGTTCCGTTCGTGACTGTGACGTGCTCAGAATTTGTGATTCCGATGTGTAATAATGTAGTTGTTGTTTTTTTTTCAACAGACCTTGAAAGAGAAACATTTCAAATATGTGCACATATTTTATAAATCAAGATTTTCCTTTGAGGTGTTGAGTTTTAACTTTCAAGGCATCCCAATTTCTTTTTAATATGTATTTTTCCAAGGTTGATGTGCAATAGCAAACCAGCTGATCGAGTCTTGAAATAATGGAAAATTTGAACGTTTTCCAACAGGAGATGTCGCTTCTTAAATACCAATATATAAAAGTACTGTAAAATGAGTTACTTTCTACCCGCTGGTGTCTGTGACAACTTGGAGGTGTCGTCTCAAGTTTGGCTGCTTTTGGTAAAGTGCTACTTTGACCTGTTAAATTCTAATTTACATGTACTTGTGTCAAAATGTGCCTGTAAATTGTGTGTTTTACGTGGCATCAATCATGCTGTTGACCAAATGCGTTCACATTTAAACTAGGGCTGTCAGTTTAACGTGTTAACTTTATTAATTAGTTATGAAAAATAACACGATTAAAATATTTTAACGTAGTTAACAAGCTGGCCCCGCCACCAGATCTGTACGTCATCTTATATTTCATATAGTTGACTGTTGACCAATATGATGCAGGGCAACAACTCCACAAATGCAGTTATGCCATAAAATTCAAGATATTGGTGCAAAAAATGCTCCTGTATGTGTTTTATATATATCACATATCACACGATATCACACATGCGCAATATGACACGAGTGCTGATTTTGTCCCGATCTATCACAAGCTTAAATGTGATTTTATACAGCAGTTCAGTAAATAAGTTGATATTGTGTTTTATTTTACACACAATATTATGTTTTTTAGCTCAATTTTGCAAAGAACATATTACCTTTGGTTTTGAAGTCATAGCAGAATTGTTGCAGCAACACACCGGTGTTTAGTTTCTGAATAAATCTGCGTTTTGAAGAATCAAGTAAATCAATGATTCATAGGGCCATTCATAAAGAGAATGAATCAGCCATTTTAAAGGGGAAGTCCACTTCCAAAACAAATATTCACATATAATGTCCTCCCCCCCTTGTCATCCAATATGTTCATGTCGTTCTTTCTTCAGTCGTAAAGAAATTGTTTTTTAAGGAAAACTTTTCTGCATTTTTCTTCATATAACAGACTGATATGGTGCCCCGATTTTGAACGTCCGGAAAACAGTTTAAATGCGGCTTCAAACAATCCCAGATGCGGTTGTAAACGTTCCCAGCCGAGGAAGAAGGGTCTTATCTAGCGAAACGATCGGTTATTTTCATTAAATACAATTTAAATACTTTTTAATCTCAAACGCTCGTCTTGCCTTTATCTCCATGAACTCTGTGTATTCTGACTCAAGACAGTTCGGGTATGTCGAAAAACTCCTTCTTTCTTTTCTCCTTCAACTTCAAAAATCATTTCAAAATCATCCTACATCACTGCAGAAGTTCTGACCCAGTCATTGCAATGTGAACACGCAAAGAAGATCAAACACCCTTAACAAAAAAGGTAAAACAGCGATATAGGATAGGATATAGGACTTTGAAGTTGAGGGAGAACATGAGATGGGAGTTTTTCGACATACCCTAACTGTCATGAACCAGAACAAAAACAGTCCAAGCAGAGTAAGACTAGACGAGCGCTTGGCATTAAAAAGTATATAAATTGTATTTTTTTAAAATGAAAATAACCGATCGTTTCACTAGATAAGACCCTTCTTCCTCGGCTGGGATCGTTTACAACCGCATTTGGGATTGTTTGAAGCCGCATTTAAAAAGCATTTTGGAAGATCAAAATCGGGGCACCATAGCAGTCCATTATATGAAGCAAAATGCTGAAATGTTTCCCTCAAAATTTTCTTTACGACTGAAGACATCTTGGATGACAAGGGGGTGAGTTAATTATTTGTAAATTGTTGTTCTGGAAGTGGACTTCTCCTTTAACGAGTCGAATGACTCATAAAGACATTTACCAACACCTGCTGGCAGATTTACTTTCTTATTTAAAACATCATTTCATTAAAAAAAATAATAATAAAGGTAGTTCATTGTAGTGTCATCGTGTAGTCACCCTCATGTCGTTTCAAACCTTTCTTTTGTGGGACATAAAAGAAGGTATTTTGAAGATAAAGCTGTTTTGGTTACCAGTGACTTTCATTGTATGAAAGTGCTGAGATTTCTCAAATTATCTTCTTTTATGTTCCATAGTTTACGTTGGGCCATGGCAGCCTAAATGTTTATGTTTAAGAAATGTTATGCTGAATCAAATAAAATATTTCTTTCTAAAGCTACTATTTGCAATGTCTACTTGCTACTTTCTAATTTAACACAATAATAGCTTTAAATAATCTTTTGTGGGTATTTTCAGAGCCAAATATAGTTTGTGATTAATTTGATTAATTCGAAACATTGTGTAATTAATTAGATTACAAATTTTACTCGACTGACAGCCCTAGTTTAAACATTTTCGAACTAATTCAGTTTCTTTTCTGTATCGTATGATGAATGGGATATAAAGCTTTTGGGTAAAAAAAAAAAAAAAAGTGATGATTTGCTTTTAAGAATTTGCTTTCGTCATTGCCTAGTTTTGCTTATTGTACTGTAATTATGCACTAATGGGAGTGCTGCTGTATTATAATGTATCTAGCATTATAGGAAGTGTAATTAACTTCCATGCACAGATAATAATGATCCAATAGATTAATTATGCTGAGAAATAAATTAATAACAATATTTGGAGGGACCAAATGGTTGATGAGAAATGAGTCGAGAAACAGTCTCAGTACAAAATGTGCAAAGAGGAATTTGCGTACTTGGCTCCTCAGCCACATGCACTGTGAATGAGCCCAGTGTTTCTGTCATTTGTTTGTGTGTGCGTGTGAAAGCGAGGGATGAAGATGGAGAAAAGAGTGCAGCGTTATCTTGCCAGGAGACTCTGAAGAGTCTCATCCTTAGCTCTTGTAGAAAACAGAGTGAATGAGTTTCTCTTCCAAGGGTCTTGTCTAAATAAAAACACTAATTTCGCTGTTGCACTGGCTGTGTTTTTTTCTGCTAATGGGACGTAAAATCTAATTTATGTTGTGTGGGTTTTAAAAATCATGCAGCGATGGTCATTTGCCATTTCGCCGGGCAGACGTCATATGATCTGCATGCTCTATTAAATTGAATAGAATAAAAATGGCTACATTCATCTTTGGTTCCAGTTATTACATTGAAAGTAATACTTCACAACAAGTTCGGTCACACATAGTCACATGTAGCATGTGATACTTTTTTTCCCCCCACTGTCTTGAAGTACTAGTTGTACATTTTGCTTTAAGCAGATGGTACTTTTCAAGAGATGGCTGTTGCAGGCTGTGTGTGTGTGTTTGTGATGTGACCTGAAATCCTCTACAGGAGCAGATGACTCATTTAGGTTTTCTGTCATGAGTGCCTTTGGCAGTTTGTGGGACATCCATCTCAAGCACATCCAAGCACCCACTCTCAAGCACACGCAATGCTATGCAAGACTCACTTCGCTCACATATTTAAATACTAACACGTCTGATTGCTTTTTAAGAGATGCACTTAAATGCAGTCATTTGCTAATCAGATGTGGCCTACTAAATGTGCACCTATTCCTGCACTACACTCCTAAAAATAAAGGTGTTTTATAAGGTTTTTTCACAGCAATGACCACCTATTCAGTCAAAGGTTCTTCAAAGAACCATCTCTTTCTTACTTTTTTATAATCTGAAGAACCTTCTTACGCCACAAAGAACCTTTTGTGAAACAAAAAGGTTCTCCAGATGTTAAAGGTTCTTTATGGAACCTTTTGAACAAAAAAAGGTTCTTCTATGGCATCATGAAGCACCTTTATTTTTAAGTAGTAATTGTAGTCTTAAAGAGAAGTCCACTTCCAGAACAACAATTCACAAATAATTTACTCACCCCCTTGTCATCCAAGATGTTCATGTCTTTCTGTCTTCAGTCGTAAAGAAATT